>SRMA01025642.1:380989-569183 GCA_007224835.1 Danionella cerebrum
AGGGAATAAGCAAGTTTGGAGGTAAGTTAGGGAATAAACAAGTCCGAAAGTAAATTGGGGAATAAGAAAGTCTGGAAGTAAGTAGGGAAATAAGCAAGTCTGGCAGTAAGTCAGAAAATATGCAAATCCGGAAGTAAGTCAGGGAATAAGCAAGTCTGGGAGTAAGTCAGGGAATATGCAAATCCGGAAGTAAGTCGGGGAATAAACAAGTAGAAAGAAAGAACATTTAGAAAGAGAGAAAGAAACATAATATTCTCTCATGCAACAAGCACGTGCTGGTGCTGTTCCTGCCCTCGCTTTGTAAACACTCATCAGCAGTCAGCACAGAGGGTGTCTGCATACACTGTCTGGAACAACCAACACATACACATACACGCGCACACACACACAAACTCACAGCAGATAGTTTTACCAAGTCAGAGAGAACAAAGCATAGTTTTTCCATTGGGTTTCTCTGAGACAAATGACATTCTCTACTGCCTGTATATATGCTACACTGCAGATGTTCACATTATTAATGTATAGAATTTATATCTACCTGTAAATTTATGTGTGTGCATGCAGGTGCGTACAATATATATATAAACAAGAGAGAGAGAGCAGTTTGCAATTTCTTTTGATGGGACAACAGGAGGTGAAAAGTTAAAGGTGAAGGCAAAGGTGGTCTGGGTCACCTGTCTTCAGCTGCATGTGACAAAAAAAAGAGAAACACACCCTGAACAAGGTCAAACAAGGGGAATATGACACAGAAAATAGGACTGAAGATATTCCCCAAAAAATGGGTTGGTTGGTTGATTGAATTAGTTCTATTATGACATTTCTACATGATTTAATAACTTTTATATCTTTCACTTTTTAGACAAAAATGTAAGGATAAGAGAAAAGTTGGAGCATGAATGAGGGAAAAAAATGGACTGGCTGACTTTTAAAATGTGCACGGGCACGCTACACTGCGGCTCTGCCTGAGATGCTTCAGAAAGCACTTCACTGAAGTCTGCAGGTACCTGAGAGATTGGGATGGAGAGATTCAAAGAGAAAAAGACAGAGAGAAAGGGCAAGAGATAGAGCTTATCATCAAGTCTGAACTCTGTCTCCTACCAGCTCCCATTACAACACAGATTTCCTCACATGTAAAAACGGTCAGACTTTTTAGATAACTTTTCAAGAATAAATAGGGAAACACATTAAAAAGGTCTTGAGCTGAACATGAAAAAGTGTTTTTTACACATATGAGCATACGAAACAAAAAAAAAGTACAGCTGAGGAGATTCTCAGTGTTTTGGGACATTGAAATTCTTTTAAAATTATGTGTGGCCTCAAAAGAACAAAACTATTTCTCATCTGATTTTAATCTAGATTATCATAAACACGAAGCTGTATTTTGCCAGAAGTCGCTCTGCTCACTATGAACATCTGTAAGAAACTTCTGTAAGGAACCCATTTTCTATTTTCGGGAAAGGTGCATCTCTGAGGTCAAGCCATACAGCATCATTGGTTTAACTGTGCTTCCAATTATTTGCACAGTATTTAAGAGCTTTGTTTCATAAGATTTGGGTTTTGTTTTCTGTTCATAAATGCCATTGTTCTGCACAATGTTTTTACTTATACTTAACTAATATTTAAATTTGAACAGTTGAACGCCATAACAAAGCGGTTTGAAGAAAATCTAAGTTTTCTATTCCAAACTTTCATAAAGCACCTCACAGTGATGCGTGACAAACATTTCAAGCCCAGATTTTAAAATTTAACGATTTTTTTTCTCACAAAATGCTACAAATCCCAGGTATTGATATAAATGCTTAAAAAAATAATAACAAACAACGTCGATATTGAATCAAGTGGCTGGTTCCAGAGTAGATTGGTTAAAACAGTGCCAACACCCACGCGCAGATATTGGACTCACTGCTACGAAGCGCAGAGTTATCAGCTCTTTCTTGCAGTCTCTCCTTTCTCCTGTCAGTGACCTTTCAATGTGTCGGCTGGACTTTATTTACTGTGATCAACTGGAAAATGGCTTGATTCTGTTCCAGCTTTGTGGCAGAATTATAAAACAATTCAAAACTTTTGCTGCAGATGACAGCCTCCATTTTTCCACCTCTGCAGCACCTCATCTACTTGGCACAGTGCTTTGTTTAATAGGCTTATGGCATTTTGGGTGTTAAAAACAAACACACATAAAAAAAACTCAACTGGCATTTAGCGCAGTTCTGAAAAAAACAAACAAATCAGGACTCCATTACACGGCAAGTATATAGATAATAAGCTTTTCAAATGTGAAAAAACTCTAACTCTTTTTAACTCCTTGTTTGTTTTTGTGATCTGAACCATTAAAATTGTGAAAGAAAAAAAAATCAAGATGGGGGTCAACATTTTTTCACAGCACTGTACCAGATCATTGTAGATCTTGATTGAAGAGGTTGATGAGTAAAACACAAAATACATCAGAAAAGCATTGATTGCCATTTTGCAAACAGATTATTCAATAGATAAATCTGGTCTCCCCCCCCACTATTTAAAAAAATAGTGTATGACTGCGAGGAATAGATTATTGGAGGAGAAATCAATACAGCTAAAATATCCCCAGGAAGTCCAGACAAGAACATGGGTCCATGTCTACACGAGGTCAAGAAACCAATGAAGAGAGAGACTTTCTAGTTAATATATCTGGTTAAAATGTAAAGTTTGTGGTTATGGTTAATGGGAACATACATATTAAGAGAACCTAAAATGCACAGCATTTAAATTAAGAGTCAACATTTAAAGCAATACCTTCACAAGAACTATATAAGAAATATAATAAATATAAATTGCATGTAATTTCTCACAAAAGAAATAATAATTGTAAAAAAAAGTATACTAAAAACAATTATTTGGACTATTAATTGAATAAGTTTACATGAATATCACTGTGCCATCTACATATTCATGTATGTTTGTTCTTGATCATAAATGATATTAACTTGAGTGAACCAACCCTCCAATTTCAAATCAATTGCCCATCACATTTAGTCTCATAATTTGAAACTGAGTATTCCCGTAAGCCCCACCCTCTTTAGTGGCCTGACCGCTCATTGATTGGTTGAGACGTCCCGTGTGACCAGCTCTTAGAGGCGACAGAGCTCAATCTGGCTCTTCTCATAAACAGCGCCACTAACAGCAAAACAAATTAGCTTTGCATGTGAGAGCAATAGAAGAGATATCGCAAGGCAAAGACAAATAGCAGCGGCACGAAACAGCCATTCCTGAAGATGACTGACGCTGCTTTGATTCAGAAGTGCAGCATGTGATGGGATAACATTGTTAGGGCACAAGACGCGTTTGTGAGAAAGCAGCAGGTGACCAGGGGATTCTCAGGACCTGTTTTCAGCATTTGCTTCTAAACACAGGGCACATTTCACAAACCCAGGAGAAGTTTACAGATGGTGAAACCTCACAAAATCAGTTTACATTAACATCTAATTACAAAAAAAGTTAAACAAATACAAAAGCAACAGATTTGAATATCTGGTTCACCAAGGCATTTAAAATTTGTATTATTTTCATTAAATTATATCCAGCCAAACTAAAAGTTGTTGAAAGATAGCATTTATAACTTTCCCTAAAGCAACTGCAGCTTTCTGTTATTTGTGTGAATGCATACATTTTTTTATAATTTTTTTTTAAAGATTTTATTTATATTTTGTACCAACAAATCAAGTCGCAGGTGCATCTCAAATAATCAGAATATCAAAAAAATACCCCCCAAAAGAAAAACTTTTAAGAAATAAAGACTTGTTTCATATTTGACTTTCTTACCTTTTTAAATAAATGCAGCTGAAATTAAAGGCTTGAGCACCTCAGGTACTATCACACTGCGGACAATTTTTTTCACTATGCATTATGACCAATCCTAAATTAACTGGTAGCATTCTTGGTGAGTTTGGGATTGAACTGACTTTATATGGCCGAGTTATAACAGCTTCCTTTTTAGGGGGAGGTTTAATTTTTTTCGATGGCTGCTGTGCTCAAATAGTTTAACAAAGTCAAAAAAGCTTCACAAACATCCCATATGCATTCTAAGTTTGTTAAAGTATGACAAGCAAAAGTGTATATATTTTTTGAGGTTTTTGCTAAATAATATTTGAGGTATTTATATTTAAGTGTTTTGATTTTCATTAGCCTTTGACAAACTGTTAGGGCACAATAAGCTGAAACCCGTTGCATGGCGCTATAGAGCCACCTCAACTTTTCAGCCCCAATCAGATGTAAATTTTCTGATGTGTGTGAAATTCAGTGAATTTTCGAGTATATTTTGATCCTCAAAAATGTATCAAAACACAAAACCATAATACTCTCAACTAATACACTAAGATTCTACACACTGTCGGTGTTCCAGTCCTAATAAAGGATGCACTGTGCAATATTTCACCACTAGAGGTTGTGTTCCAAAAAAAAGAACCAGTATTACCTGACAGGGCTATGAAAGCAACTTTGTTTCAGATATTATTAGTACATAACAGCTTGCCCTTTGTCACCTATTGCAAGTGGCTTTCCACTATTGAATGAAATAATGACCTTAAAATGGTAACCTGTGTTGCGATTTGTGACGCATATAGCATAATGGTAAACAATTCAGAACCACTGGGATACTTCTTATGGGACACAAAATCTTATTTTACATATACCTTCTATATACCTTTAAAAGGAATCTTGAACTGGTTTAAAGTCTATTAATGTGAATTTTACAGATAAAAACTTAAGTTAAGTATTTATAAATTTTGTTCTTTTACCAATTGAGGGAAATTTGTGTTTATTCCATGTTTAATGCAGAGGTCAATGGCGCATGGTGTTTGTTTCCACCAGCTGCATTGCTTTTTGTTGAGTTTCAATAATGACTGTAAAACTGTTCTGGGATGACACCTGCAGCTTTCAAATGGCTAATTTTTTATTAAAACTTGCAAAAACTTCAGATCAGCTTCAGAAGGATCAGTAAATGTGTAACTTCTGATCGTTTGTACATATTTTAAAACATATAAATGCTTCATGCACAAGGCTATAATGTGATTCATTTTTATAACAAATCTTTCCCTTGAAACTAGTATTTTTTTGTGAAAAAAATGGTTGTGTTTTATAAAGAGGTTCCTCTAATAAGCAAATCCATTATGAAATGGTACTGTGATATGGCAAACATTTGCCACGCTACATTGTTGCATAAAACGATTGTTTCATAATCTCGAAACCCTTGTAAATAACAAAAAAATTACTTTATTTGTGGTTGCTATAGCAGCCATCTTTGTTAAACAGCCAAATGTGCCGGTATCAAGCACGCCCGATCTGAAGTGTGTTGGAAAATAAAGACCTAGAACAGCAAATGACAAAAATTGAACATGTGAGACACGGGCTAGTATTATGTCAAATACAAACAACGCTGGCTGAAAAGTGTGTAGTCTTTGGTTATGTTTTCGAGTCGGCACCTCCCTGCTGTCATTAATAAGACCTGCAAGCACAGTTCATGTGCATGCGTGCCTTCAGAGCACGAACATGTCCCCTGCTCACCCTCGAATGAGAGGTGTGTGTTTCAGTGTGTGTCTGCATGTGTGTGAGTGGTTTAACAGTGTGAGGCTGGTAATCTGAAAAGCTGCTTTGCCTCCGGGCAGTTGTGTGAAACTTGGCTGCAAGGAAATACAGACAAGAGAAAGGAAGCGTGAGAGAGAGTGTTACGTAACAGGGCTTTTCTTTTAGTCAACAAACAGGCCTCTCCTCACTCACAAAGTTAGTCACCAGAAGCCATCATGAAAGAGTTTACTTCAAGGACACACCCGACTCGTGCGACAGAGGAATATTCGTCATAAATAGAATCCAGCCGACAGGCTGTTGGTAATGTTTGGAAACAAGAGCTGGACAAGCTAAGGGGAGAGAGGGAAAGAACACTCTGAAGAGATGTGGCCCAGTGGAGGTTTAGCACGTACACTGAAGCACACTCGCTTACACGTTCATCATGTTCTGCAAAATCACGCTGAGTGTGTGGGTGTCTATTGCCCCCTACTCAATGGGTGCGATGCTGGAGCTCGTGCCAGAGTAGGAGATACAGCCAAAGGCCTGTGTTTTGACATGGTAAGTTATGCTAGAACATAAACAGCCCACAACGATGGTACAGCATTCAGAAAAGGATTTAAAATCAGTTCAAACATAGCTTTTTTTAAACCTTAAAAATGGAAACCTTGTTTGAAATTTAAATTAATATTACACATGTTTTACCATTTTGGATTTATTGTACTGCATTTGGGTGGATTCGTGAATTTGTCATCCTATTTTAAATGTGACTAACTTCAACGGGGAATACAAAGTTAAAAAAGTTTTTCTAGGACAAGAAACTTCACTCATTTCAGTGAAATATTCAAGGAACTTTGGAGCTGTTGCATGACTTCAACAGGTGCAACTACATTTCAAACAAAGCTCAGGGAGCTGAATCAATTGATCCACCCAAAACAATGTGCATTACCATTTCAAGATGATGGCATGTATTTATACGAAGAAGTCTGAAAATCTTTAAATAAAAATGCCTATTTACCATTGCATTTTCCATTCAATTCAGACTCAGGCTTTTCTAGCTTAAATGAATCTGACTAACTTTACAGTCAGTAATAAACCCTCATTTCTTACAGTAAAACAATGCAAAATAAACTGAATTCATCTCATGTCTTTGAATTTTAATGCATTAAACCAAACTGTTGGCATATTTACCCAAAGACTGATTTGAAGTAATAATAACATAATAGTATTTGCTTATCAGAGTGAGTGTACTGCATTTATTTATGAGGGTTATGGTTTCGTTGGTTTATTAATGGTAAATAGCGAAGTATTGTTAGTATTCCCTGGAATATTGTAGCAAATAATGCAACTGGTGGGGCTGAGGTGGTTTTATAGATATAAATCGCTGGCAAAGTGTGAAATTCAATATTGTAAAGTTTTTGGCGAAGACATACTTTGGTGAAGTTACGTGCTTTACCTAGACATTCTATGTAATGACTAGGCATTGTGGTTGGTGCATTTTCACCAAGTGTTAAAACTAGACGAAAGGCCTTTATTAAATAATGTGCATTTGAAAGCAAAAAAAAAAAAAACATTGCAGAACTGGTATCTGCATCAGTATTGCACACTTCCAGTCCAGGTGCTACACTCCCTTTCAATTAATACTCGTTAAAAACAAAACAGAACAGCTATTTTTACTCAATTTCCTTTTTTCCACAAATACCAACAATATACAGTATTATGATAAATATTGATGTACAGCCCTATCATGCTTCACAATAATGACATTAATTTCTCAACTACTTTTAGTTATTCTTGATGATTAACACAACGAAAACACCCTATCTCTTGCTCTAGAATTATAAAGGGAACAGAAAGAAACCATGAGAAAACACCAACTTAAAACCTTTGCAATGTTCTCAGCAGAGTACCTGATTTTTAATATTACAATGAAGCGCACCTGCTTGACATTTAAAACATGTCGCACATTGTGTGCAGACATACTCACGTTCACCTAACGTCAACACAAGTGATGATTTGAGAGAGAGAGAGTCATGAGTCATGATTGCTGCTCAGCGACCAAATCACCAAGTTACTTATGAAGGAAAAAAAGGAAAGATCGAAAAAAAAATCAAAATGAAAACAAACACTTTTTTTGAAAAAAAAAAAAAAAAAGATATTGGATAAACAAGTGCTAAATGATGATAGGAGGGAACGAGAACATGATGAGCCACGTGAGTCTGGTTCAGACACTGCAGGCCAGTTACGTAAACACCCCCCAGCTCCGGCGGCTCATGCACTCAGCAGACGCCGCTTCTCTCCAATCCCTCCGCCTGCTGCTGCACCATGCTTTTTTCTCTTCCCTCACATGGCTTCTCACATGCTCGCGCCCTCCCTCCCTCCCTCTCTCCTTCTCACTTCCCCTCACTCGCCCTATTCGTGCTCTCTCTCTCTCTCTCAGAGGAGCCTGTGTAAAGTACTGAAACTGTGTGAAACTTCAGCACCACTCTATGGAGAGAAAGATTCCAACCCCTGAAGAGAATTTGCTCTTCAAATGAAACAAAAAGGGCAAGAAAATGTTATTGGATAAATACTATACTATTATGAGAAAGGCAGAAAGAGAGACTTAAAAAAAAACTAAGAAAGAATCAGTTTTAAACCAGCAAATGCCTTTATCTTGTGTTATAAATATGCAAAGAAGATGATGTGGAGCATGATGTTTTCCGATTGGGTCATTGTTGATCACAAAGAAATAAAGCTTTTACTGAATTCTTTTTACAAGCAATGATTGTATTCAAGCATTCAATCTTGCATAAAGATTATGTAAGAAACTATGGGCACTTTTCATTCTGTACTTCTTACTGATTTTCATATTTTAATTGTTTTAACTGATTGAAAACATCAGAACAAGCATAAACAGTGAAAATAATAATGAAAAATGTTTCCTCCCATGTAAACAAATACGGCTCCCAAGCAACCAAACTTTTTAGCCCTACAAAATTTCTTGGGTATATGACAGATATCATGATTGGTTTAAATAACGTATAGTGACAAAGGCAACTTTATATTATGTCACTTACCCCTCTTTCACGCCCTTCTAAAACAAGATCAGACAAGCTTTGCTTCACAAACCTTAGGATCCCACCTATGAAATTGACCGAGACTTCCCTACAGTATTAGGGAATACAGTATCCCCAGACTTTTGAGACTCCCTAAAAGCATAATCCCTACAGTTTATTTTTTTTTTGGAGGTCATTTCAGTCATTTTTTCACAAATATGGTTAAGGAAGTCTATTATTATGTTGATAAATGTAACTTCAGACTGTTTAAGGATCTGACTTCCTATTGAAGCCCAATTTTTATAGTCCATGTCTGGTCACTTTGGGGCCAATACCTGGCAGAAACGCATTGTCACAAATACTTTATGTCATCTACTTCCATTGAAAACAATTGAGCACATCTTGTTCCAGCTGGCAACAATATAATGGTTTAGTGGTAATTTATTACCATTATAGAGATGTTACAGAAATCGATGACATCATCAATAATATCCTTCTAAATGTAATGCAATATATAATTCTGAAGCTCTTTCGTATGCCTCTTTATTTCTCTTCCACTTCCTCCACTCTCTCTTTGTGCAAGGCTGTAGTCAGCTCTCTGCAGTATTGATTTGTGGTGCCCGCTGATTTGGCGACTTGCGGGTGCTCTGTGAGTGTGTCCTCATGTGCCTTTGCTTATGTAACAGCGCGGAGCTCTTTCTCTACTGAATGCTGATGAACTGTCTGGAGCTGTAGGACTCTCAGCATTCATCCAGCCACACTGCAGAGCCCTTTCACACTCACACAGATGAACTCAGCTCCACAGTCTGAAGAAAGGGGTCATGAAGTTCACTGCGATTGCTTTTAGCACTAGCGCCCTCATCTGGGGGTTGTTGGCAAGAATGCTCCCTGGAGGTATTAGCACATCATGGGCAGGAAGAGTATTGGTTTCGATGTACTCTCACAGACCTGAGCTGGTTTGCTGACTGCTGGGATAGGTAATGAAGTCGGGACTACCATCAAACATACCTTTTCGTCGAATGTCTCTTTCCTGTCGAGCATCTCACGCAGAGTCTGCAAGATCTTCATGCACAGCTTCTCCTCTTTCTCCATCAGTTTCTTGGTGTGTTTTATAAGCCTGAAATGTTTCATGCAAAACTTAAATTGTAAAATGACCATTAATCCATTTATTAACCTCAAACAACAATGATTTTAAATAATATTCAATATACTGTGTACAATATATAGATTGAAAACTGCTGTTTTCATAGGGTCATTCTTAAGAATACACTTTCATAATTACGGGTAATCATTCAGCAGGACAATGAACATAAACACAGAGTCTATATTTGAAAGAAGCGGCTTTAAGAGAACCCTGTGAATGTTTTAGAGTGACCCAGACAGAGCCAATACTAAAATTCTATTAACACTACCCAGCTTTTGCAATAAAGAAATGGGCTAAAATGGCGGAAATTGGAGGATTCACATTCAAAAAGTATCAAGACTATTAAAACCTTTCATCATGTTATCATTAGGAGGTTTTGTGTGAAAAAATTGAGATGAAAATTATTGTCTATTTCTAATTATGGGCAAAAAAGAATAAATAAACAAATAAAACTGCAGTACTATAAATACTTTTCAGATGCAGCTAATATGAGTGTAACTCTAAAATAAGGAGCAATACAATACTATGTGCTTCTAGAGAACGATCATTTCTTGTGATCGCATCCCCGCCTCTTTAGCCACTAAGTTAATTTATTCATCCTTTACGATGCTGTTGCTACAGTAATTTTGGCTGGACAAGGTCCAAAACTAATTTACAAACACAAACGCCTCATAAATTACACATACTTTGACATATACACGCTGTAAAACAATAAATTATCAGTGACGAGCACTGCTGACGTACATGTTGGGAGCTATACCAGAAACTCATAATCGAAACATGTGGCTATTTCTATCACCAGCACTGGCCATGTTTGATATATTCATGGCAGATGACGCATGTTTTTAAATTACTTGATGTAGGTGTTCGTGTGCGAGTTTCTCACTTTGATAAGAAGGCTCCATCCTCAGTGCGGAGCTGGGCAGACTCAGGAAACAGCATCTCTGGGCTGTGAAGCACGTCCACCAACACAGAAAACTCTGCCTGCACTCGTGGACTGAACTCATCCTCCAGATATGCCACCACTCCCTGAAACACAAATAACAACCAATCTGAAGTAAATTAAACTAGTTTCCAGCAACACACAAGATTGTTCAAATTAAGCCACGTTAGCTACAATACAAAATCCACTGAAATAGAACAAAAGTGTACAATTTAAAGATACAAATTGGTGAAATCGAGCATTTATTGGCCATTGTTGATAAGCTGCCCAACAAAAGCTTTAAAGGGATTAATAATGCCATGCAAGATTACGGACAACATCCATTTGGCCTGTGATGTTTACCTGTAGTTTCTCAATGATTTTATAATCATGAGCACCAAAGGGTTCCTTGCGGGGTCGACCACGGGTCGAGAGTCTCCAGTCTTTCACAGCCCGCTGCACCATGCTGGTGTGGGTCTTCAGAGATAATGCATTGACTTGACCATCCAGATCCACAGGGATGGGGATGGCTCGGCTCTTAGCTAAGGACAGACAGATGGAGCAAATTGTACTTCATTCATTTGACATTTTTTGAGTATTAACCTTTAGAATGAGTCATTTTTTTAAAGTTCAGTGTTGGCAAAAGTTTTAGGCAGGTGGGAAAATTACTGTAAACACTTTAATAAATATAAATAACAATGGGTTATTTTGGATCAATTATGGTTTGAACGATGGATAATTATCTGCCTGTATTATCCAGAATTAAGAACTAGGGATGTCCAGATCAGTTGTTTTTTTTTTGCCATTGAGTTGGAGTCTCTGACTTTTTCAATTCAAAGGACAAAAGTATAGCTTTTCTATATGATTTAAACATTATTAAAAGAGCATAAGAGTTATAAAACAAATTTGCACTGCAAAACAAATTGAAATAACACACAATGAGAATGGGATGAAGAGCAAATACTTTAGCTGTTAATTTCAAACTAGACACGTCTTCAGATCATTTTAGTTTTAGCTTTGTGTTTCAAGAAAACTATGTTTAAAGTACGAGAAAAGCTGGATTACTTTGTATTGTACAAAACAGTAATGAATGTTGCTTAAGGGTGGAATAAATTGCTACTCTTGTGAAAAAGTGTTATATTTCAGTTTTATTATAAAGAGCTACAATCTCGAAATTTTGTTTTGAAACGCGGATACAAGGCGGATCATCTCTAAAAGTGCCAAGAACACCTGCAAACATTGCTAGAGGTTTTAAAATGTTGGTAGTTGGTCTGAAAAGTCTCTAAGTAAGCAGTATATACATATTGACACAAATGTGCGCACAAATGGAATACCGTCAGGACATTCTCACTCTTTTTGGGCTATTATCTGAACAACAGAGTATTATTAATGTGTTGTGACCATTGTGCCAAGCGTCATTTTTATGATACCTGATGTTGTATGTTTCTGCTGATCCTACACAGCTGTTTCTGTTTGAGTTCATGGCTTAGTTTCAACTGTTGTGTCACAATAATGATCATTAGCACCTGTTTGGTATAACTGGTTCCTCACTATACGCACTGTGCATGTAAGAATTCATGCTGTTTGAGACACTATTATTTCATTTATTTCACAGCATTTATTTCACAAACTTGAGTCAAAGTTGGGTCAGAGTATTGTCTGTATACAAATCCAATCATGATTAGCTCTCTTTATATAAAAAAAACATACCAACGTCAGCAAGGGTTTTGATGCAGCCCTCAATGTTAGTCTTCTGCAGGGAGTTGAGCCAGTTGTTGTTGTAGAGCCTACAGGCGGACTGTAGCAACTTTATGAAGATCCCTTGATGAGCCTAAAGAACAGTAAAAAAAACCAGTCATCTTCTTTCCAAATCACCAACTGATTAACCGTCTCTTCCTACCTGAAGGTTTGAGTTGCTGACAGAGAACTGGGAGCCGAAGAATCCCTTGACGATGGCCATTATGGTGTCTGTGACATATTTTTCCAGGTTTAAGTCGGCATTCTTTCTTTCATTGGAGGCTCTTGACACCTACAAGTACAAACAAGCCTCTAGTAAACCGTTCTTTCACCGAGAATATTCAATATCATAAATGAAGATGGAGGAATTCAGTTTACTCACAGTGTCCATGTCTACGAGGAAATTTTCAAAGAGTTTCCAAATGTGGTTGCTGGTGTAGATCTCCTTCATCTCCACCTCAGTGTCCACGTAGCAGTGGTTCACGAAATTGACATAGGCTGTTTTTACCTTTAGAAAACAGAAATAGAATTCGAGAATGCAGTTCTATCCAAAAGTTATATACCCTAGTATCGAATGACATTTAGGATTCATGTTTGTCATCTGATTTGGGTCACTTTGGGCCGCAGTCTGAACGTAGTCTTATAGTCAGGTGCAGCCTTTATATGTTCACTTTTTTTCTTTCTATTCAGTTTGTATCGGCTTATATTTAGGTGTCGTCAATACTTCAAAGAATTATGGTCATTTGGTCAGATGAATGTGCAACAAATACAAACAAATATTAAGTTGATTTGAAATAAACACATCTCAAAGTATCAACGTCTGATGAGAAAGGTTGGTTTTACGACTTTATTAATGAGCTCATCCTGCAAACAGAGAAAGTCTGCCCCATGTTTTGGGGGAGTAATTGGGAAAGACCAGTGCAAAATCTAAGCTAAAGCTTTTGTATTGATGTAATGGGTTCATGGTATCAGAGTTTATGACACCAAAATGTAGTATTGGAGGTGGTTACTGCATAGAGAAATGTTTTTAAACTGTTGTTTGGAAAGGTGGTTTCACAATGGCCAGCTCCTGGACACCCACACAATGTTCAAAAGGATCAATAAAATAGTTATGTAAGGAGAAAATTACTTTTTTTGGAATATGCCAAGTTAAAAAGTCCCCCCCCCTTTATATTTGTGTTCTGTACATACGTGCAAGTTTGGTGCAAAATGAAACCTTAGAAATTACAAACATTTAAGAATGTATATTACAAATGCATTTCAACAATTTAGAAGTTGTGAAATTAAATTTAATTGATCTGTAATGGTCACACATAGAAATGTTTATATGTTACTTAGATGAAATGTGAAAAATGTACCTCTGGAGTGCAGCCCTCATATGTGACCACTTTAACAATGTCATCGAGCGGCAGAAGAGAGTTGCATTTGAGTTCAGTGTCCACATTCTTGCCCTCAGTGCAGGCTGCCAGCAGCTCCACCAGGGTAATGTGGTACACCAGCGGGCCATTATCAACCCGCTGTGATGACATCATCGTTTGCAGCAAAGGGAAAGAAGCTCTGTCGTTATAAAAGACCAGCACATCTTCTCCCCCATTCACCAGCTGAAAAACCAAACAACCAAACAAATGGCCACTTTAGATGGAAAAAATGTTTTTAACAAATAAACCATTCTCTAATACTTTTAAAATGTTACTCAATACAAAACATTCATTAAAATATAAATAATTAGCTTAACTAAAGAGATCTGTGTGCCAATTATGAAGAGGTCATGAACTGCATTTTTCTTTGTTGTAATTATTTAAGTTTACTATTAGAGACAGTTTTATTTATTTATATAAATTATTACATAAATCTGATTTCAATAGGATGTCTAAAAGAAATGATCCGATGAGAACCAAAAATAGAGTAGTGTCTCCTCCCTCCAAATCAACAATAAAGAGAAACCAAAGATAAAGTGCACAAATAAAATCAATATTTCAAATACCAAATGTCGTAGCGTGGTAACCAAGGGCTTTAGAGATGAGGAAGGATATTTAGAGAATGCTTAATGTTCAAGTAGGTATTTATTTATTTTATTTTTATTCATTTATTGATTTTTTTTCCCTATTTTTATTTATTATTATAATTTTTTTTTCTTTTTTCCCTCTTCCTTTCTTTCTTTTTCACTCGTGTACCTTCACCCTTCCCCAACCCTTTATCCACTCCCCCTTTCAGTTCAACACCATCTTGTCCTGACACAACTGATGTAAACTGACTCGCGGGAACCACAACTAATAAATATTTACATACATTCAATGCTCCAATCCAGAAGAGAAAACACCACAACAGGTGTTTTACGCCCCTGGAGAAAGCAAAACTGTCCAACTCAGCAAAGCATATACTCTCCCATGTGATGGCTTTTCAGCAGGACAGGACAAGGTACAAAAAAAAAAGAGAGATGAGGAAGGAGGAGATGACACACAGAGATTTGCAAAACACCAGTGGTTTAGGACACCCCGAAAGCAAAATAACCAAACCAATAAATAAATAAAACACATCTACAAACAAAACACTGAGCTCTAAACAAAAAAATAAAAGATTTGCATGAGAGCAGAACCTGCATGTGCTTCACTTGGGTTAGCTCCCTAGCGACCTTCAACACAGACTATTAGCAGTCCAAAGTTTGTGCAGCTCTCACCCCGTGAGCTAGAAGGATTCTAGCATTGTGTATGGGGCCCCAGGCTCCACCCCCCTGACCGAGGTTTCTTCCTGGCTTTAAATAGGCGCCGGGCCTGCAGCCTTAATTGGGCTAAACCATGTACAGGGGTGCCATCACTGAACCAAAACGGTTATAGCAAAATACTGTTGAGGTTTATAAACCCAGGCTGTGCAAATATCCTATTATTATAAATAATTAAAAGAGATCTCATATCAAATCAAAATTGCTTACAAACAAAATGAAAAGAATAACAATAATACTTTGGACTCCGTCTATTACCCAACCACATCAAAACATTGGTGAAGGGCACCATAAATCAGTCTTTAGGGATGAGGTCTCACAGGGGCATCATCACACCAAAACCACAAAAAAACCCAAAGACCAATAGCTGACTTGGTTTAAGGAATGAGGTGAATTTAAGGGACAGAAAAGAAGCTTGCAGAATACAATGCACCAATTATAGGCATAACCATAGCATGAAGACACGTTAAGGACTGCACTTACACAGCATTATTGAATGTGTAAGGAAGCAAAATACATGACACACAGAAGTGTTGGCTAAGTTCAATGTATTTAAACCTGCTGTCATTTTTAGTGGAAGATTGATGGAATGGCTCTCACACTTAAAGATTTGTGAAGTGATCACTTTCGCCCATTACAATCATAACTAGTCGTGGTCATCATAACATTTCACTGGTCTTGATCTCCACCAGCTTCATCTCTTCTGCTTTTTGTAATATTTTGTAATATTACCAGATGGCTATATAAATTCATACTGAATTTATGAATCACAACTAATCAAACAACTATGGAAGATAATTGTAGTATGCAACAGCAGCAGTGCCATCTACCAGCAGAAGCACATTTCCTTAAATGGTAAAAACACTTAAAATAAATGGTAAAAAGGCAAAGAAAATATCATAACCTGCCTTGAAAGTGAAGCACTCACAAAGTATCTCCATTAGTCATCTCATTCCAACTCTTCCTCACCTCACTCATGACTTTGCACTGGCATTCCTTCACGTACTTCCCATCAGCTCTGACAATGGTCTGAAGGAAGCGTAGGTACTGCACGTGACGCCCATGTGTCTCAATGCAGTGCACAAAGTGATGCACCACACGATCACTGATCTCATTGCAGAGGTGGTAGTTGTTCCTGAAGATGTAGCACATGGTCTTTGCCTCCAGAAGCTGAGAAATAACCAAGAAAAATAGTTATTTGAATTCCAATATATGTTTATTTAGAGGATTAGAATGAAACGCACCCCTGGAGTAAGGAAGAGGTTAAGGTGCTTGTGTAGAAGTGCCTGGTTCTGAGGGTTGTCTCTGCAGAAGTACTGGAGGAAAGTGTGCGCTAGTGTCATGATTTCATCCATCTTTTCATCTCCCTGAAGTGGAAGCGACATAAGTTTACTCATAATGTCCACAACCACGTAATGAGGATGCATTGGATGACTCCCAAAAAAACCTCTTGGTACCTTCTCATAAGGGATCTGCAGCAGGTCCAGCACCACAGTGTGAGCTCCCATGTTTTTCAGAAGCCGCTGCTGCTGCACACTGATCTTCTTCGCAGGAGAGCAGAGTTTACTCAGACTCAGCAGAATCTGTCAAAAAATGGCAAATCCAGCATTATATAAGGAAGTTATGTCAAACATCTCATCTAGAATGAGGGGGAAAGCTCAACCTCCTTGACGATTTTGTAGTTGTTTGCTTTGTTGCTGTCAATTTGCGGTTTATTGTTCCCATCCTGCACTGGGCTCAACATACCCACTTCCTTAAGAACGGAAAAAGAGAGATTTGAATGATTCAGTCAGACATAGATTCTTCAAATTGGAGAAATTTGTGCGAGACTACATGCAAACCAGTGAAAACCCTATAAAGAGCCTATTCATAATTTCAGTTTTATATTCCATTTTGTTCTTGTTTAGTTTTGCAGACATATGGCATCTGCAGGGCACATGTTTCTGGTATTATGACATCAGCCATTCAAAAGAAAGTCTGAGGGTGTGAGATCTCACACTCTAAAGAAGTGCCTATAAATAAAATGACAAATAAATACTGAGGAGTTGATTATTTTTCATTAACAAAAATGTATAATAAATAATGATCTTGTCTGTTCTTGGGCAGAATAAAATCTGGTAATAATAAGTAATAATTTCAATCTCGTTCTACAGTTGCTAGTAATTCTCTCTTTCTCTCTCGTGTCAAGAAGCTGTTTCACTGCGCTCGGATCGAGTGTATATAAATAAATTTGGCACAGATAAGGATTTTTTCTAAAATATAGATATATCAGAAAAACAGGGACATCATTTTAATTGAAACTAAATAATTGTCACAGTCTGTGTCTCTTTCTCTTTTTCAGCTGCTGGTAATTCTTTGTCTCTGCGCTGGCTCAATTAAAGCATGCGCTCATATTGTACGCTTTTTAAGGTGGCGCCTCACTCAGACGCGAAAAAAAATAATCTAAATGTTGGGATGCTCGTCGTCGCAGTACAGATTTTCGGCACAGGCACCTGCTCGAGATGGGCACAAATTCAGAGGGGGCGCCCACTCGATCAGTACTTGGGGAAAACGCTTTTACTGCTTCATCACCACATGCCCTTTTATTTCTTTAACTTGTTTCCCTTTGCATAAAAATAAAAAGAAATAAACCTAATGTTTTATTCGTGCCTTGATTTAATAATGAACGAATGTCAGTGTTAAGCGTTCCTTCCTTCTAAGTAATGCTCTTCGGACGTTTGCTCAAGCTTGTGGATTCACTATGACAGTGCTCCTGTAAATAGTTTCTATTTTATTTAAGTCATTGTTATTCATTATGTGGAGTAGATACATGGATGTTCTCCCTGTGCTTGCGTAGGTTTTCTCCGGATACTCTAGTTCCCCCCCACAAAACCAAAAACATATGGTTCGGTTAATTGAATAATCAAAATTTCCCTTAGGTGTGAACGTGTGTGTGAATGTTGCCCTGCGATGGACTGGCGAGCTGTCCAGCGTGTACCCCCACCTCTCACCCAAAGTGTGGTGGAGATAGGCACCGGCAGACCCCCGTGACCCCAAGAAGGGAATAAGCACGTGGGAAAATGAATGAATGAATTTTTGCGGAAGTCTTGCCAATAGTTGGATCTCTTGCATCCCGCACCACACGAGTCATTAAAAAATTATCTACAGCCAATATGAACCACTTATCTTGTGATACAGTTTTCAGCCATATCGCCCAGCCTTACCTAAAATACTTATATTTTGTCTATTTATCAGATATAGATCAAATATGTTTTACTGAGATCAGTTTTTTTATAGATCTTTTTTTTTCCATACAGTCAAATTTGTACAGGAACATAATTAAGCTACAACTTTGCAGCATTTCGTTTGATCACCTCCAAATTCTGCTCTTTGTTTTGATTATCAGCGATGTCTTCACCACTATATCCACCATTCTTCTCCACCCAGAGCTCGGATTTTTCCACTGTTAGACGGAGCTGGTCCAAGCTGGCTTTAATCTTCTTATAATTCTTCACATCCTCCTCCGAAACCAGCAACTGGACCTGCGAATTAAACACCACCAGTCCATGACAAACCCTGAAAATCAAATTACTAAATGAACATTGATCAAGTCTATAAAAAATAGAGACCTGCTTGAAGGCCTGGAGAACTTCAGCTCTTTGGCTGAAGTGCTTGAAAATGAGCTGAAGAGAGCCTGAAACCAGAGGGGGATAGTCCTGCATGATGAGGTGTATAAGCACCCGCAGACACGTCTGACCACCTTCATCATCCAAGTCGACCGAATTTCTGTCCTTAGCACTGTCAATGCAGAGGAGTGGTCAGACTCAGTGATTCTCATCAGGTTAAGCTGTATCTTTTGTGTCATAAACCAAGAGTCACCTCACCTTTCCGAAAACATATTCTCTGCTTTTACTGCAATATCTTCAATATTTGGCTCTAGATCAAACAATTCAAATTAGCCAAATCCACTGTAAAGAAATCCACCTTCAAACTGATGAAAAATGTCCAACCTGCTGTAAAAGGAGTTTCCGGAACTGAAACAGATGATGTGTCCAAAGTCTGGTCGCCAAACTCTCTTTTGTATATGGAGAGCAGGTAGGTGATTCGGTAATCAAGCCGCACATTCAGAATGAACTAATCCATTTAAGGAAAAATGGAAAATAGGACAAGGGAAAAAAATTTACCAATGATAATAATATGACATTGATTCAATGTATATACATAAAAAATAATAAAAGGACACAGAACATATTAATGCAATTTTAATGTGCACTTGATTAAAATATTTAAAAAAAAAAGTTATTAAGCTTCTCTATGCATTTATCAATGCTATAGTTTGAACGAACCGCAGCAAATGTTCAAAATGCCATGCGTCTATGGTTTTTAAATAACTTCTTTATATTGAACCATCTCAGAAGGTTTGTTTGACATGCTTGTGCTCCTCAGGCTTGAAGCATAGCCTTGCATTACCTTAACCAATCCGAAATTAAAACTAAAGAGCACTTCTAAAGATTAACCTACCATAATTTCAGACTTCAGATACAGAGATAATGGGAAGAAACAGTATTATATTTTATGCAAAACATTTTTACAAATGCACTTATGACCAGTTTAATGAAAAAATATACTTTCAGAAACGTTATGGTCACAAATCCAGATCCCCAATCACAAGCATTTCTTTGCTAAAATTGTGCTTTCTTTACTTCACATCTAAAAGGGAATCACCTGCAGAATTTCAATAATCCTGAGCTTAGTGTCCATCACCATGACGTTCTCGTTGTCAGGGAGACAAATTTGCTTTCCATGGATTGGCTGAGCATCAGGGAGACAGTGGGGCATCATCAAACCTCTGCTGAGAACCATCTGAGTCACCATCTCTCCCACACCATGGATGGTACGCATTACATTATTACCTGCACAAACACTTACAATTAAGTCTTACAGAATCACAGGCCTACAGCACAGAAGAAGTGTCAACATATCAAAAACTTCAATTTGATTCGAGGCTCACCTCCTTCTGGAGTCTTGTTGAGTTTGGACATGAATGTATAAGTGGGTTGGACGATATCTAGAATAGCCAGCAAGGTGCGCGTCAGGCACAAAAGCTCATTAAAGCTGTAGAAGCCAAAGTAGACGAGATTACGTGCCAGGTGGACCACCTGTGGAAGTCATTTCAAATGCACAGTGTCAGAAATTAAATCACAAGTATCCTGTTACTGTTAATGCAGGCTAAATGGATATGTCGAAAATGCCATTTTGGAGTAAGCCGCAACCTCTGCATTGCAAGTGCAATGATTTACTGACTGAGCCACAGGAAAGCAGATGTTCCTGAAATCCACTCCAGCCTGTGGTTCTCCCTTTTGGTGGGCGACATTTTCCTGCCACAACTTTTCATTCTACTCCACTTTTAATGGACAAGCTTGATATATATATACACATCAAATATAGATCCGTTAGAAATTGACTTTGTGGCTTACACTCCATGTGGAGAGTGTCAATGGCCATCAATCGGCAGATCCACTCAAGATGTTTGTAGCATTTTTCAGTAAAAGTTGAAAACAATCTCAAAGTACAGTCTACTGTTTACCTCAAGAGTCAGTTCATTTTTTTCTTGGTCACCAAATGGATCTGGCTGACTGACCACATCTTTGAGGTATTCGTCCACAAAATGCATAGTAGGGGCAAACTTTCTCTTCATTTCCTCTCTGGACGTGTCTCTGAACTCATAATCGTACCTGATCACCAAAAGTACATTCAGATAGGTCAAACAAAACCAATAAGGATTTAAACTAATAAGTGGTTTGAGTCTTACTCATTGACAGAGATCTTGGAAGGTATCTCAGTCCAGAGACGTGCATAGCGAACTGGCACAACTGCCTCCTGTGGGTCTCGGTCGACGTGCATGTGCAGCATCAGACGGCAGAATGACGCCCGTAGGTTGTATGGCAGGCAGTCATCAAACATGCAGCGTAGGATTAGATCCACTGGAAGTTGAGTGGAGATCTGATTGATGGCAAGATACTGCCGGTCCAAGCACATTTTAGCAAAGAGGTTGAGTTGACACCTGCATTAGAAAAGAAAGACAACTTCTCAGTGGTCAAAGAAAACTAAATGAATACTTAAGGCTTTCGAAGATTACAAATAAAAATGGATTTTCATAAGCTTCAGGTTTTGGTCTGTGAAATAGCACAATTTACATCATGTAACATACATTGAAAACAGGCACAAACATCTTGTGTGTCATTAAGTTAAACGCTGCAACTCGAATTAAAAAAAAAAAAAAAAGGCAACAACAACAACAAATGGAAAAGGGAAACAGCTCCCCAGCAACCAAACTGTTTACCCTAGCAACAAAATTTCCTGAACTCTCTCTCTCTCAGCTTTTGTGTATGATTGAGACAATTGTTGGTTTAAATAATGTATAGCAACATTATATTATGTCAATTACCTCTCCAAAGTAACCAAAGTGTTTACCCTAGCAACCAAATTTCGTAAATCTATCTCGGCTTTGGTTTATGATACAAACATGTTGTTGTTTTATTTAACACAAATAAAGTTTTGATAAGAGGAACATTATATTACGTCACTTCATTGCAACTAGACAGTTTACCATAGCAACCAATTTGCCATATCTCTATCTCAGCTTAGGAAATCTTTTGAGAAATGATTTTTTTTATTAAAATCTACTTTAACTCATGTCCAGCTATTCTTGAGGGCCATGCTCTTAATCCTACGTATAGCACTAAGTAAATACACCCTGTGTATGAAGTGTGCTATACAAATAAACTTTCCATGCCTCAAAATCATGCTAGACATGTAAATATCTAACATTAAATCTCATAGCCTGGTTTGATTACATAAAGATGACATACAACCCGAAACACTGTTATCTCACTGATAATAGGTGATGATTTCCATATCCATCTTTTGCCTATCTTTAGCATCCTGGGACAGGTGTCTGATGGACTTCCCGTGAGGCTCTTTGTTGTGATCAATCCAGTACAACCAAACCTCTTCATCATCACCATCCTCCTGGATTAAAGATGACTCAAGAGAGCTCTCTGTGTGTGGGATCAATCTACAAAAACACAATTTAAACCACAGTGATTAACAAATAGCTAGACAATCTTTTGTAGGTATTCAAGTCTCACTTTGTCTGGATGAGAATGTCTGCATTGGTGGGGTTTAACATGAGCTTGCAAATGAGCTCCTGAGTGACTGGAATGGCTGTTTTGTTGGAGACACACAGATCAGACAAATAATCCAGAAACCTGTGATGAAAACGCACATGAAACTATTAGTTAATGTTGAAATCAGGAGAACGTTTGGGAAAGATGTATAGTTCTCCACCTGGGCTCGCGGTTCCTGCGCAGAAGCTTCACAAAGGTCTCAATCTCACATGATGTTATGTGCTTCTCTAGCAGTTTACGATTGTTGTGAAGGAGAGCTGTGATCGTGTCTTCAGCCAGGATTTCATAACCAATTTGAGCCTGCATGACAGAAAAGTTCTTGGCTATATACTCCTGTGAGAAACACATGTGTATTAGTCTTGCAGCAGTGGAACTGAGAGGCAGACAGAGGTGCATTAATAACAATAAGTGCCTGGTTTTTGCGGTAGTCCTGCTGGGAATGGCGCAAGATTCTGTAGCACAGCTGTAGCATGTACTTAAATGCTGCATTGCGCTGCTCACCCACATCATCCAACTTTGGCATGGGAGAGTCTTTAATCTCCGAAAATGGAGCATTAAGGATTCCAAATATCTGTAAGTGCAAAGAATACAGTCAAACATTACTAGTGGATTAAACAATAGACAGGATGTCACCTCAAAACCTCAGCAAACCTGTGCCAGGATGTTTTGTTCTCTCATGAGCTTCTGTCGCTCTCTGTCGGGGTTGGAGATGACCACAGAGAGAACGTCCTGCCCGTTGTTTGGAACATCACACACAAAGAAGATCAGGTCCTCCAAGAGCTTTATAGTAAATCTGAACAGACAAGACGCCACGGATCACACATGTATGTTTTTTTTATCTCTTCTGATAAGCATTTTTTAATGTAGACTGTCAAGAATATCAGGTGAGGTACAAACTGAATGAGAATGAGGGGAAAAAGATGAAACCCAACAACTCTTTTTGAGATATTAACACATATATAGAGCATGTGTCTCAAAAAGAACTGTACACATGCACTGCAGTATGCTTTAAATAATGAAAGGCAGTGTTTGCCCTACCGTTCAACAGGAAGGGGGTGAGGGGGCTGCCCCATTAACACTGCAAAATAAGTGATGACAAACCACCCAATAACCCATAACTGGATAATTTTGCATCTGCTCACTCAGGACCACTCGATGAATACTAATATTACCACACCGAAATGCGTGTATAAACACATCAGCATATAATGAGTGAGATGTTACCTCCGTTCGTTTGCTGCTGGATAGTTGGGGGTCTTCAATATACGTACAAATGACTCCAGAACCTTGTTTGCATCATTGGCAAAGTCCAAGTCTCTGACCTCTGAGAGGGGGACGGAGTTTATGGAGAAGGCCTCTTTGTCCTCCTTCATGTGACAAGTGCCAATCTAGAAAATAACAGAGAGGTGTCATATGCTTTCAATAGCGAGACATATACGAATAACAAATACAAATAAAACCTTAAGCATAACGGGTCGCTCCTCCTCGACATCAATGGGAATGTTGGTACTGGTTACCCAGGTGTTTGTGCAGAGGTTCCTGAGTCTTACATACGAGTTTCTAGAAAAATACATCATTTGAAGGAATCAGTCCACAGAAAATGAATAACAGAAAATCCACATTCACACAGTGCGGGCACCGATCCCATTGATGATAGCACTTGACCGTAAACCAGTCACCCAGGGGCTCTTAAAAGGACTTGTGTGTACTTGAACAGTTTTACGAAAACCATTTCCACATTAAACTTCTGATGCTTTTTCTCACATACATCTCTTGCACTTTTTTAACTGTTAAAAATGTTATGTTGACTTTTCACAAAGGTTTTATGGATACAGAACATGTCTCAATGCACACAGAGTAAGAAGCACATCTTAGTCCAAGCTCCAGTATTGCAGGAGTTTTGGAGAAGAGGAACTGACCTGGGGACCAGACAGTCTGCCCGCTGTAAGGTGGTGGCATCCAGTTCAAAGAGAGAGGCGATGTCATTGCCATGAGGAACAGCAACAAGGGTGTATGGGATCTTGTCAGCCTGCCACTTCTTTTTAGAGTACACAGAGTCTGTGTTGTTCTGCGGTTTAAAAAGAGAAAAATATGTAAGGTTTCATTCTAGATTTGATTTTTAAAGCACTTCTTTTTTATTTATTTATTTAGGAACATGCATGTATAAATATTATACAAAAGTGGAAAAGAAACGGTTTGGTTTTTACTGTTAGAATTTATTTTATACATTTAAATAAAATCATGTAGGCATTAGTTTAAAAATCTGGCACGTCATGCACAGGTAATTACACCATATTAAATCACACCAAAAATCTATTATTTGTATTTGGAGTGAAGCCAAGACAAGTGAAGCCAAATTGAATTAAGTCAATTAAGTGATGACAAGTCATTTGATACCAAGACAAGTGAAAAAGTCAAATCAAGTAAATACAAGTCATGTGCAGTGAAATCAAGTAAGGTCATGTCAAGTGATGCCAAGTAAAAGTGACAAGAAATCAAGTCAAGTGAAGATAAGGTAAGTCACACCAGGTCAAGGGGAATGAAATGAAGTCAAATGACGGCAAAACAGTTACATGAAATCAAGTCTAAAGAAGTGAAGTGACAACAAGTCAAGTGACACCAAGTCAAGTCTAGTGAAATTAAGTAAAGTGATGTGAAATAAAGTCTAGTGTTAAGTCACGCTGAGTCAAGGGGCATGAAATGAAGTCAAGTAACATGAAATCAAATGACGGCAAGTTAAGTGAAGCAAAAGCAAGTCAAGTGATACCAAGTTAAGTAACTTAAAATAAAGTCAAGTGAAATTAAGTTTGGTGATGTGAAATAATGTCTAGTGTTGATAGAGCAAGTCGAGTCAAGGGCATGAAATCAAGCCAAATGACAACAAGTCAAGTGACGTAAAATCAAATGACGATAAGAAAGGTGAAGCAAAAGTAAGTCAAGTAAAGAGAAGTCAAGTGACACCAAGTCAAGTAACGTGAAATCCAATGATGGCAAGTCAAGCAGAAGCAAGTCGAGTAAAAATAAGTCAAAAGACACCAAGTCAAGTAACTTAAAATAAATTTAAGTGAAATTAAGTTTAGTGATGTGAAGTAAAGCAAGCTTGATATCCAATGACACCAACTCAAGTGAAGATAAGTCAAGTGATGTCAATTCAAAGGGCATGAAATCAAGTCAAATGATAAGAAATCAAGTCAAGTGATGCCAAATCACATCCAGATTTGTTGGGTGGAGCACACATAGGTGTAAAATATTGTAATCTCTTAGAAGATCTGTTCTGTGACCACCATCAGAGGTTTAGTGGTTGTTCTCTGAGGAGCAAAATGGCTTTCAATTGAGCCTTTATTTCATGTCAAATCAAGTTAAATTCTGTCATGTGTTTTATTTGAAAAACACACACGCACGCACGCACGCACACACACACACGCACACACGCACACACACACACAGTATGGTTTGCGCTTTGTATTCACAATCCTCTATCAGGGAAAACATGAGACAGACTACATCTTCTATTTAACTCTGCATCAGTGTTCAACAGACATCAGTAGCAAACCTAAAATGACTTGCTGTTCTTTGTTCATTTGAGCTTTAACAGATTTTTGTACGCTTATTAATAAACAATTAATACATTTAATGCTCTGAATCTGAGAATATAGAACATGTCTTTTCATGGTGGACCACAGACCTGCACAGTTTAGTTCCAACAGTGCTTTAACCCAAGCGACATGTAGATTAGAAACAACCCAGTGGCTGGGCTAAGAATGTCTGATTAAGGAAGGAACTAAACTGTTCCGTGCTTTGACCCTTTAGGAACTGTTGCGGGTTTTTGCTAAAATAAAAAAAAATAACAATAAAGCTAGCATCCTTATAATGGCCACAAAAGAAGTTTGAGGATCCAGCAGAAATGGCAGTTGGCGCCCAGAGGTCATTAAGAGCAAAGATATTGCAGAACGGCATCTGTTTTCAGCAGAGGTTTGGCAGAGGGCTTTCAGGAGAAGCGCATTATACATTCTCCGTTGAAGCAGACAGCACGTCTGCCTGACTCTCACGGGGCACCCCCATATTCAGACATTATGTAAGGAGGGCCCTGTGCTCTGCACTCTGTGTTTGTCTGCGAGGCTGCCCGAGCAGAATGCTAATACAGTAGAAAGGTGCAGTGAGAGAAACAGGCTAAAGGAGGGGAAGAAAATTCTCCGGAAGATTCTGCAGAGAGTAGGAGGATGAGAGTGGTGCGAGTCTGTCTATTGCAGTGTGAAGGAGGGAGAGCAGGCGATTACATAACAGTGAAGATGTGCAGGAAGCTGAGCTGATCCGCAATGCTGTGTAGCTGCTGAGTTTACTTGAGCAGAGTGAGTCATCTGTCAGCGGATGTGATTTAGTCATAGAGCTTACAATCAACTCCATACTGATTTGTTCACATAAATTGCTAAATACATGTTCCTTTAAATACATGTTGCCTACTTTTTGACTCAGGACTATTTTGTTACAAATAATAACAGCTACATACTGCACCATTACTTAATGCACGCATGTCTTGGTATGGCACGAAAATTGCACGTCTGCAATTTTCCATCGTTTAACTATCTATCTGTTATAAACTTGTTTTATTGTTAGGGTTAAATTGTTCTATCGTTATCTCCAGTTCACATCGGGCAAAAAATGTCAGGTTACTAGTATTAAAATATATACAAAGAGCAAATACAGTGGTACCCTGAGATACGAATGCTTCGAGTTACGAAATGTTTGCGATATGAAAGGTCTCGCGGGAAATTTTTTGCTTCGAGATACGACCAATAACAAACATTTCTGCTCTATTTTCCACTTGTTTGTCTGACGTCGCGCTGCGCTTCCACGTCCTTGCGCTCCTTTCTCCCTTTGAAGAAAGAGCGCTTTAAGGGGCTGATACACCTTAAAACACTTTAAATCAGTTTTCAATCGAGTGAAACATTATGTATAGATTACCAATAATATACTATAACAAATGTTAGAGTCAAGGTGTTGTAAAAACAAAAATAACATTTATAATGTGGAAAGTGCTGTTCTGCAGCGCAAGTTAGTCCTCCTCCTCCGACACACCGCCTCACTATCAAGGTAAGGTTTCACATTTGTGTACATATTACGTATTTTGCTTGTGTTTTATTATCATTTGTTAAATTAACAATGTGTAGATTTAAGGATTGAAGAAACGTTACTCGATTTTTCTCTGGTTTTCCATTTTTTACATGTAAAACTTGCTTCGAGATACGACTTTTGTTCGACATACGAATGTCACCCTGGAATGCATTACTTTCGTATCTTGGGGTACCACTGTATTTACAATTAAAGCAAATACTTTTAATTTGCCACCATAAATTAAACCCAAAATAAGTTTAAGAACAGCATCAATTGTGATATAATATTTGATATCAATAAAAATGTTCTCAGACAACAAAGTCTGTCCCCCAATCATAAAACCCTGCTCACAAAGGCTGCTGCACGTGCATCCAGGCAGACAAGCGTCCTTGCCATCGGGATGCTATTAAAGTAGGGGTTTACTGAAAAGAAATTGAAGATCTCTTTATGAGCAGGAAACTGTAGAAAGATTCACTGCAAGGTAAAGATAATTTCAGTTCAGTATAATTTGGTTCAGTACGGTTAGCTTGCGAGCATGTCAGTATCACTTCATCACAGTAATTTTGTCACAACTGTATCAGGTGGTCTTTAATAAATACAGAATGATCTGATCACATGACTCATTTCAGATTGTTGCTGTTATGAACTCACAGTTGTTTTGTTGTCTTGCGCTGTTCAATGACGCAAACAGTAGCCATATTTCCATTTAAACATGCTAATTAAATTTAAGCGGAAAACTGGAATATCACAAAAAAAAAAAAAGATCAACACTTGCGGCAAATTTCAAAAGTAAAATGGAATTTGCTGTGTTAGGAGAAGGCCTCTTTTGGTATATAATAACTTACTTGAAAATGCAGCTTAAAAAAAAGGAAACGCAGCAAGTGACTTTTTTCTTTGCCCAGTCAGGTGATCTGTAGTTCGGGATATGCGGCAGTCAGAAAAAAAAAAAGTCCCAGGGCAGATTGAATCTTCTCTATCATAGAACCTCAAAAACCCTACCCCAAAATACAGGTAATAAAAACATAAAGCTATTGAAAAGCCCTCAAAAGAATACAATGACATGGTAAAAGTGCACAATTCAGCTAACGTCTACAATTACACCAGATTTCTGACATTTAAATTGATTTAAAAGAAGTGGAGATATTTTTCAGAGAAGATGGGGCTATAAGAAAGTATCTAGCTACAAAATTCTGAGTAACTTTTTAAGGCATATCACAAAATTCGTACTAATCAGGGAGCAGGGCTTTTCAGAATTAATCTCTACACACAAAGTTTAGGGATATATTACATCCTAGTACCTAAAAACAAAGGAGAAACTGATTTTTTTTTTTCACAAAAATCTTCTGTAGAATTGTTTAAACTCAGGACTTACTTCATTTTTGGTGCCGATAGTATCAGTGCGGTCTTTAAAGTCAGGATTCACCTGAATATACACACAGAAAGTGAAAAGAGGAGTACTCAATGATCACAGTGGCTGGTGCTAAAGCCTTCTTAAATAACTTTGAGAACACTGCCACCTGCAGCCCACCTTAAGAACTTTCTAAACTATAAACGGAGCCCTCTCTGGGAATATCTTAAATGTAGGATCTCTACTATGAGAGGCTGTTTACATTAAATAAATATTGTATTATTCATTTTTAGTAGTAGCACTATTGGTTTGTTAAAATCGGCAAATAAACTTAAGAAGTGGCACTCGAGAAACTTTAACCTGACAGACTGATTCATGTGCCACACGTAAAAAAAGTCAACCACAGCAGATCATACAACCCTCTCGACGACACTTTAACCATGCTTCAAGTATGCAAAAAGGCAGGGGAGGGGAGGCAACTATGAAAGATAGAGTGTGTACCTCAGCTGCCAAGTAGTTTCCCGTAGCGAGGTGTTTGAATCGGAACAGGCTGTTCCACTGGCCAGCTCCACCTCGACAAGGGTCATGGCTCACAACCTAAATCCAACAACGACGGGTGAGGGATGACTGGAAGTTCCTCACATTGATTACACTCACAAACAGTCATTGCATTGTATTATTTCTTTTTGACTGCTTTCAGAAATATTTACAAAAAAATAGTTTTTGTAAACAACCTTTTGTTTACAGACCTTGAAGATGCACTAGAACAGACTGTTTAGGATTAAAGTCAGGTGTATACAGCAAACGTGTGTGTATATAGCAAAAAGGATCATGCCACACATGAGTTTGAAACCCAGTCATGAATAGAAACAGAAACAACTATGTAGGCAGCTTAAAACTAGGTGAGGAACAGCAAAACTCTGGTACAACGTCACTTAGGCTCAGAATCTTCTGGCATTACGACACATCGAAATACACAACGTGTTCATCAACGAAACAAATTTAATTTAACAACAAGAGTGAGCCAAGATGTAACTCAACGTTTGCATTGAATATGGATGATACGCATTGAGGCCGGAGGAGGTTCGATCTCTGTTGAGCTTTTAATTTCTAGACCATTCGAGGCCTAACTCAAACACATGTTATGTCTCTTTAGTCAAGAGTCACAAATCAGGTTTTAGTCGAATAAAAGGCGGTATATTGCTATGAAATATACAAAAATAATCCAGCAATTCAAATTAATTGAACCTGACAAAGTTTACTTTTGCTGTCTCTCAACCGAAGCAGTGAGTTACTATATTTAAAGTGAACACACCGGACTGTAAAAATTTTAATCAAAACCAACAAGACCAATCAGAATCCAGTATTCAGACAATGGCATAATGGATTTGATGGGAAATTATTATTCTCTAATTAATCTCAGTACCATGCAGTTGTAACCATGGAAATTGGTCATTTATCACAAAATATATGTTTTATGTATTAAGTAGCGAAGCAATTCATGTTAATATATATTTTTTAAAATAGAGTTTGATCTGTCAGCTGATAACAAATACAGCATTTTAAGTCAAAGATTTACTATTTGATAGCTTAAATTTTAAGTGCAGTGTTTCAGGTTAATTATACTGATATTTAGCATGTGAATTCTGTTCAACTCAATAATGCAGAACTTTACCTCTACTTCCCAGAGTGCTTTTGAACTGGTGGCAGATGTTGCTGATTGGCGGAGAGTGGTCCTTAAAAAGACATACTGCTGCTTCTTGTACTCATCACAAGTAAGAAACTTCTCTTGCTCTGCATGAAACAACCTCACCACATCGCCCTGAGAGAGACAACCGTTATTAAAGAAAGGCCGAACATTGCAACACATAAAAACACCAAACACATTATCACAACCTAACAAAATGAGCAACTCACTCCTTTCAGGATATCATCTCTGTATTCACTGAACTTCATGAAGAGAGTCACCTTCCAACTGGTGTTGCAGTTTAAAGCATTGACCTGAGAAATAGATATACGTCATATGTTCTCTTTATAATTGCATCAACACAGTACGTAAAAAGCTCTTCACAAGATTTTCATCCTGACCATTGCTGAAAACTGAACTTAACTCTCAGAAGTCTCTGCACGCTCCAATCACAACGGCTGTTTTGAATTAAGTAGTTAAGAGCTACTGTTTAATTGATTTCATATATAATGTGTAGGTTTCAAAAAGGTTATTAGCTTTGATATTTTTTGTTTTAACAGAACATTACAAGAGTTATGACCCATAATTCAAATTAAAATTTGACAAAATGTGCGATCGTCTTTCAGTTTAATTTTACAGACCCCAAAGTTCATTTTTGCATTTTACATCATTTAATATTTGTATAAATGTGGTATAAAGTAATTTTTGATTTGTTAAAAAATATTAGTAGCTAGTGAAATTGTGTGATTTTCTAGCACATTTATAGAAGTCCAGAAAGTACATTGTGACATCGTCTTTGCTTTTTTTGGACGATTTATTAATTTTTATTTTGTCTTAACTTTTTTTTTAACAAAACATAACAGATTTTTTTCATTAAATTTAATTCAATACTCTGCATTTTTGTATAATTTCAAGTTTGTTTTGGAATTATAGTGTGATGTAATGATAAAAAACGGGGTTGTACTAAAAAAAAAGATATGATGCATATGATGCAAAAGTTTAAAGGTAATTTATTAGAGCAAATCAGTAAAAAACGCTCAAAAAGGCTCCGGACTTCTAAGGGTTAAGAGAAAATATGCCACTGCACTTTGCTGTCTTTATCTCACCCATTTGCAATCAATTATAGCTAGAGGTGGAACGATTATCAAGGGTTTGGAAACTCTGTCTCTCAGAGCTGGTTTCTGACCTCTTTACAGCCTTTGTTATCCAGGAGCTCAATGTTGCTGGCGTGAAGAGGTTGCCCTGCATTTACAGGCATTAGAACCACTTTATCTCCAACCACCACCTACAGATGCACACCAAAATATACAATTGTTAAGATGATCAGTTCTTGATTCCTTTGAGCTTTGAAGTGTGACATGCATAAGACAATGTGTTTTGAGATCTTTGATACACTATACTTCCAAAAGCAGCTTCTACTACTCTGACAAGTTGTTCCACAAAGTTTAGCCTCACTCTTGTTTATCCTAATTATGTTATTTTGAGTTGAGGGCTGTGTTCAGGCCAGACAAGCCTTTGAACATGAATTCTATTTATCCATATGATTATGGACCTTTCTTTGTTCACTTGGGTGCAGTTATGTTGAAACAGGAAAGGGCAATTTCCAAATTTTTCCCACAAAGTTATGAGAATTGAATTCCAAAATCGCTTTGTATGTTGAATACTTAAATTAATCTCTTCATTGGATATAAGGGGAAAATAAACTCCTGAAAAACAACTCCTTTCAATGATTCCCCTCCATTAAATTAATTTGTGAGTGAATACTTTTGGAAATATAGTGTGCACAATCTCAGCCATGCATTCTTTGGCTCTTATTGGGCCATACAGTATAAAAAAAAAAAAAACAATAAAGAGGAAATTCACTGCTCCTACTCAATATTCTTGAAACAAAACAAAAATCCTGTGGTGCTTGAATGTTATTTAAATTTTGAGTTGTGAAACAGATTGTAAGGACTGGGTGGTCCATGCATGTAAGCATGCGCCATACATCACTGTGTGCAAACATTTACAAACAAAGAAAACACAAACAGACGTAAATATATTATATACCTGTACGACTCATTCACTGAGATTAAAAAAAGAAGAAACCAGATGAGTTAGCACGACTCAAAGTTTTTATCATGAGGAGAAAGCATAAGCTTTTCGAGTAAACCACAGCAGAAATAATTTCATCACAGCATGATTTGAAAAAGGAAAAGAAATTAAATGAAGTTCCTAGTGTGGGCCTACATTGTCTCCTTCACTGCGCAGCTTCCAGAAAGGCTGGATGTAGAACCAGGAGCCCTCGTTTCCAGAAGGATCCAGAGACACCCGCATAGCATTCTTCTCCAGCAATGCTGGCAAACGCTTGTTCACCGTCAGGTACTTATTGCTTTTAATATGGAGAAGCTGGAATGTAAAATAAAATAAAAGGCGTGTAACAATATACCGTGGGACAATATATCACAAAACATATCGTTGAGACTGGAACATATCGTCTAGAAGCTGAACTGCATTTTCTTCAAGGAGTAATGGTACTTCTAGTCACTTATGAAACTTCTTTCATTATAATACAAGCTGCCTCTATAACAGTGCAAAAGAGAGAACCTAATACAACCACTAGTGCTGCCCCCTATTGGATCAATGATATTAAATGCTTTAATACAAATCAAACTAGACCCTAGCATTCTTAACCTTGTTCCCACTGATGGTTAATTATAGATATATTGTCAATTTTTTTGATAGTTTTGGCAAAGGCAATAATATATATCACATCGCGGACATAATATCGTGATATCCATTGTGTCGTGAGCAGGTATTGTTACAACACCTATAAAATAATGTACTATATATGTATCTAAGTAAAATATGAAAGTAAGCATTATAGCAAGTCATAGTAATAAAAATCACAAAAGATATCAAACAACGTCTAATGAAGTCAAAATAATGAAATACTAAACAATTTGAAGTAATGTAAACTAAAAAGTCGAGGATTTAAATATAATAGAATTGAATTACAGAAACAATTAAGGTATACATAAGGAATACTTATGCAGAGAACCATGGGTACTGTAGTTTTTTTACTGATGCAAACAGATGGCTTTCACAAACATTCGTTCATTCATTCATTTTGTTCCCTTTCGGAGTCACGGGGGTCTCCAGCTCACATTGTGGTGAAGCGGGGGTACACCCTGGACCGGTCCCTTGTCCATCGTATGCTTTAATTAACAGATTTTTACCAGTAAACCATGTTCATAAATCTTAGTTAATTATTTAAATTGTAAAACTCTTAATGTGTTCCTAAAATGACTCATATAAGCACTGCAACTTTGCGTAGCTGGAAATCACCAAGGTTGTCATCTCTTTGGCCCTTGAGCCCTGCACTGGCAGCCTTGGCAACAATGTAAAAGCAAATAGACCATTCTCAATCTCCAGCCAAAAAAAACAAACAATTATTGATAAGGAGAGAGAAGCAAAGCTCTACCTGTACAACACGACTATATTTGACAACTTCTCCCAGCAGTTTCTTGTTTTCAGAGTCGTTTTGTTTCTGCTCCAGTTCTGCTGCATGCTGTAATAAGTCATTTTTTTGTTATACAACTGTGGCGCATAAACATAAAACAAGGTTTAAAGAGGTGTATGATTTGTAAGCATACCTGCAATTTTTTGAAGAGATCCCCTTGGGTGTTGTTCCCATGTTTGCCCTGTTTGGCCTTCCAGAACTGCCTCTGAGCAGAGTAGCGATTCATGGGACACACCTTGAAGAGACAATCTAAGGAACATAAACAGCGCATCAGTATGAAGTGCTCATGAAAATGTTATTTCTATTAAATTCATAGTTGCTACAGACATACAAATGTATAAATAAAAGTAATAGCAGATCATTAAATCTCATTAATTTTATAAGAATTCTCATTAAATCTACAGGTGGGTAGTGTTAGATAAAAACATGTTTAGGTAAATTAAATACTCTATTTCCCCCATTGAGGAAATCTGAGATTGAATGTGTAACCGGGGTTTCACATAATATAATCTGCCACTGGAAGAAACCTTCACAACCAGAGGTTTGTGGTAAGTCGTAAGGATTGTGTGTTTCACAAACAAATAAATCATGTCATTTTTGAAGAAAATGTAATATGTTGTGGTGAATTTAAAGAACAATGGGGATGTGTTTGCACACTAGTAAAATATCTTTCAGCAGAAAATTGTCTTCAGTCATTGTTAAAACTACTGCAATCAGCATAATTTGGTGATTTTGGTTTAACACTTTTCCACAGTTATTGGTTCTGAAGAAGAATTTCCCCAAACAGTGTAAATAACAAGCTTTTCCTTTAGTTTGACTAAACCTCACCTCTGAACTTTTTAGGAGGGTTTGTTAGATCCCCAGCCTCTGGTTGCACCACACATCGGTCATCCACCAACCTGACAATCAGAAAATGAGAAATATTAGTACAGACAACAGGGTTAATGAAACTTAACCCCAAGTAGACACCAAAAGAGACGTTGAAGCTCGTTGCGAGAAGGGTAGCAGAGCTAGTTCAGGAATCATGTGGAAAATACGTCCCTCCTATTGGATGTCCTTTGCGATGGTCGCTTCTCATTAGCATTAAGTTATCAAGTTGTCACAAGCGGTCGCTCATGTCACCCGCCTACATTTACATTTATGCACTTGGAAGATGTCTTTATCCAAAGGGAAATACATGTGAACGAAATTAACACAATTTTTGGTCAGTCCCTGCTTTCCTTGGGATAAGAACCCACAACCTTTGAATTGTTAGCGCAATGCCATAGTCTACATATAAATTAACATGTCGCCCTGACACAGTTAGTCACTTTTGGTCTGCAAAAGCCAGAGGAAACATGTAGTTTACAAAAATGTCTTGTCTCGCACAGAGGCAGCAGGGCACTAAACAAAGTTTTCAGTAACATTAGAGATAACTATAGATATTACTGGAGCCAACAGAATTTGTAAAAATCAGTAACTTTTAAAGTCTTCATGCCAAACATGTAACCTATGACCAACACATAAAACAAATGATCTTGAAGGAAAAGGAGCACAATTACAAAGTTTGTTAATAAAATTAGCATAATTTGGGGGTTTGTTTTTGTAAAACAAAAATACTATGGAGGACTGTGAAATTTTCCAATTATGAAAAGAATAAATGTAAGTGTACATAAGTCTGCAGTGCATTTCAGGTGAATAGGTTTGGCATGGAGCACCATTTAATAGAAATGGAAGACGTGATAATAAAAAAAAAAAGACAGCTTCCATACAAGTCTTGATTCAGTGAAAAACGCGAAGCACAACCTCATGGTGTGAAGACATTTGTTTTTTTTTTTTATCAAAATAGAAAATATGAGAAACAACAGATTATTATTTTCTAAATAAATAATTATAACCTGCCCAAGGTTATAAGAGTCATAATCGTTTAATGATTTATTAGTTTTAGTTTTTATAAAGATGCAAGATTTATAAAGATCAGTAAGTATTGCATTTCAGTTGTAGTATTGAAATTCAAGTGTGCAACAATACGGATATTTTCCCAAAACGACCAACTTTTTTTTAATAGTCCAACACAAAGTTAACTTGTAATTTAATGTGGTTTTACATATGCGTATAGAATTATTCTTCTAAATGTTAACAACTGAATACATCAATGTATTTTTACTAACTTCTATTCAAAACTAATCTTTAGGCTAATTCTGCATGTTTTTAATCGAAATTTATAACGTTAATATAATATAAAAATACAACTATTTTGCTTTTTATTTATATTTTGGATATTTTAAAAAGTTTACTGTTGAAAGCTGGCTATTGCAGGTTAAAAGTTTACTTTGATACATAAAGAACACCCTGAAATTAAAGAAGCCTATAGTTTTTATCCGATTAAGTGGAACAGTGTTCAAAGATTTGACTTTCATACAATCAGACACAAAGACTCGAAGCAAGGTCAATGACGTTTAACAAAGCAAACAAATGTTTCAACTACCAACAAGTCAACAAAAAAAACAATAATCCTAAATCAACACTTCAGCCTTTAAGCAGATAAGTAAACTCTGAAAACAATTTAAACCACGTGGTCGGTTTAGTAAACCCACTTCATGAAAGATTGGAGTACAAGGATATTTCTTGCAATTGAGGCCTCTCCCTTAACTTTAATACACTTTTGACCTTGGAAAAACCTAAAGAGGAAGTGTGACTGCCCTTTAAAACTGATAAAACCATAACCACTTGGAAATATTAATAGCCAAGTGCTCATCAAGACCAGCTCGTGGTTTTCTTGATGATGGCACAGCTCTCAGCTGTGGGTCTGTACATAAACACTCAGCAATAAAGCTCACATCAGAGTGCTGAACCGCCCAGAAGAACTTGGCTATGCTTACGCTTCTTAAAGGGGGTTTGAACATAGGATCTGCAAGGATTCTTCCCATTTAAGATGCAAAGGGGTGTGGTCGGAAGGGTGCAGGGGACATCCCTTCAGCATTTGAAAGCTAAGTGAGAGACTGTATGGGTGCCAAAAGGAAGCTTGGAATACAATTATGTTGCTTTTGTGACATTGATTCTGTAAAAATATGTCATTTTATGGATCCCAGCATTCTTCTGATGTACCTCATTAGGAGGGCTTGGAAAGCTTTACCGTCACTGTAAATAAGTTTGTTAATGATGCAGAAGTGGCACAGGTCTCGATATAATCTTTGGACCTTTAGACAAAAGGTTTGAAAATTACCAAACAACAGACCTTTAGTAACTAAATGTTTAAGATGGTAAGTAAACAAAAAAAATTGCTATAACTTCAAACAGGCTTCAAACTGCAGTAAATATTGTTCTTGAACTTTAAAAAAAAATAACCTTAAAAATATAAAGTTATAATGACTGTCTGTTTGTTAGTTTACGAAAGAAAGGCGAGTTAATTTTTCTATGGTATGACAAAAATGCAAATTTTCTAACTGTACACAGTATCCAAATACAACAGACTTGACTCTAACTACCCATGAAACAACAAATAATTCTACGTTTTTTGGCTGATTTAAAGTTTCTGCACCACGCAGTGCTATTTTGATTGAGTAAGACACTGAAATGAGGCAGAAACAGTGGATTAGATTTTTTTTTTTGTCAAATAAAACCTTGACAGATCCTCACGTTTACAGGGAGCCGCCAGCAGAAACATTAATTGGTTAATTGTAATTTATTTCTATTAAACAAGTTCAGTGGTGATCCAGATGTGAATGTTGGCTGATTTCTCAATGTAACGCAATTTAACACAAGTTTAATAAACAATTCAATCAAATAAATTAAATAAGGTCTTGTTTTATTTTGTGAGTAAAAACATTGCAGCAAAATGAAAAACTAAGACCGCCCTTACAGTGCAACAAACCATTGTCAAAAATGTAAACGGTTCATGACATCAGTGATCTTACAAGTGGTGCCAAAGAAGCTTTCTAATTTCAGGCCCAAGAAACGGCCTGTTCACCACAGTTGTATTGAATGATGGAGTTTCATCATGGTAAACCAACTTCATTTATTGACGCAGCACATTTATGTGTTGCTACCTCTGTCTTTCACTTTGTTTGACTCCCATGCGTTTGCTTCTGGATATCACAAGAGAAGGCATTGCATCACTTCCGGGGGAGGGAAAACAGGTCTTTCAGCAGTGACGTAACCATTTGACTCGAGTGGCTGTCAATGTTGTGAAAAAAAAAACTCGCTTTTTTTTGTTTGTTTTTTTTTGTTGTGGAACATCCAAGTGCTGATTTTTTATTTAATCTAGACTTAGAAATCACTATAATAGCCACTAAAATGCTCAACATGCCATGACCCCTTTAAGAGCCATTAAAAAGTAGCAACTCCAGCAAAGAAGGTGCAGGCCTTAAATGGATTTTTTTTTAACAAATTGTTTTATTTCTTTAATTGTATATATATATCCTTGCTGGCTTTTAGACATTAAGACACACAAAGCCATTCAGCACGCTAATAAGACACAATTGATAAGGGGGTGTGAGGGGATTGAACACAGGAAACGTACCAACAGCGTTCATAAATGAGTAACAGACATTTTCTTAAAACTCAGTGAGAGCCTGCAATCTTCAAAAGACACAAAGTACGCTCAGTAAAACATGAACCAGAAACGAGTCTGCTTGGTAGTGTTCAGTATGCTAATTATAGCTCGTTTACAACACTTGATGACAAGAGGTAAAGGTGAGATTGTTTGTCCAAGCAGTAATAAAAAATATTCCTTGTTTATCACAACAAGGAACCACAAATCCTTCATTAATATTAGATTCTGTATGTGCTTTTTAAACCATGGACTGAATCACAAACCATAAAAACATCACCATCCTCTAACCAAACAACTTGACTGAAGGCATACATGTTTACTACATTAAAAGATCAAGCCTTTTAGCAGTTCTTCCTCTTTTAGGTTTCAGCAACAAATCACAAATGCTGACTGACAGCAACATAAAAAACATTACACACTTCAAACCAACAAGAGCCTGGGAATTCCTTAGGGCTTTCCACACTGTTCTGAACCCAGGGTTATTGTCATTAACTCTGCTTTTAACCCAGGGTAAAGACGTGTTTCACCTGTACACCTGTAAGTGGTTAACACCACAATTGCAGTGCTAAGTTCAGCTTGTTTCAGTAGGTCTGTTTCCAAGCGTTTAGAAGCCACATACAATCAGAAAACGTGTGGAAAGTTGTTGTGTAAAACTAGACACCAATATACTTTAAATATAAAATACATATACTTTCCTTGTTTTTTTTCTTTTCCTTGTTTTTAGTTAAAATTTCATGAGATTTAAACAGCTGAGCTACGCTGCAACTTAAAAAAAAGCGGTAACTGGAAGTGGCGTGTTGCCTGCTGTACATCCAATTAGGAACAGTGACACAGACGCCATCATTGAAATAGATTGGTAAAAAAAAAAATTCCCCCAGAATCAAATACAGTAGACAATGAATTAATAAAAATGTCTACAAGTGATGTTTTTCCCGCTTTGCAGGCAGAAAGGCATCAACTACAAACAATAGAAATATTGTGTTGGGGTGCGGGGTTCAATTGGCGTTGCCAGTTGGAGAACGGTTGCCACACTACTAGTAAAAACTGAAGGAAACCAGGGGGTACATTGGGTCTATGCTACAGTGTCTTTCCCAGGCCTGTTGAGTCACTGGGCTCGGATGGACACCTGCTTCCTGAAAGAGCCACCCAAGGATCAGGCTGTTTATGGGTAGGCACAGTCATCAGAGACATCAAGCTTGGAATCCCAGGGAACTTAACGTGGACTAGCATCACAGAGATCCCATACCTCTCGCCCAGGAACCAAGATTCCACCGGTTTAAGTGCAGAGAGGGCACCTTGGAATTACCTCCTGTGTGCTACTCAAAGCCCACGCTCACCTGGTCTGCTAACGCCCTTCAACTCATGATCAATGACTCTTATTATTTGTTTGGTGCACCTTTTCAGGCTCACCAGTGACCTTCCTGGAAGGAGTTTGCATGTTCTCCCCGTGCTTGCGTTTCCTCCGGGTACTCTGGTTTCCCCCACAATCCCCAAAAAAAAAACATGCGGTTAGGTTAATTGAATAATCTAAATTCCTCTTAGGTGTGAATGTTGCCCTGCAATCGACTGGCTGTGACCCTCTTATTCCCAGAAAGTGAATAAAAAAGTTGGAAAATGAATGAACACAGGCATCCGGTGGGATTTAGAACTGCAAGATTATGTTAAGGTATGATGGTGCCAACCCTATGACTCCTCTGTATGCAAATATCAGTGTTGTGAATGACACAGGCTACAAAGGGGCTGTGACATAGTCTTTTCTAGGTTCCCCGAAGATCACTGGGCCACTGAGTTCTGCATCATTTGAAGATGCCTGACGGCACAGGAAGACTGACTCCAGTGAGAAGAGCATTGCAGTTTTCCTGTCTGTCTGTCTGTCTGTCTGTCTGTGTCTGTCTGTCTGTCTGTCTTTGTGCACTTCAAACATAAGCAGTTGCAGATGGTCCTCTAAGGTCTCTGAACTGTCTGTACTCTAAAATGAAACATAAATCCTGGTTGTATTTGTTACCATTGTAAGAATAAACAAAAACAGGAATGTCAATGCCAGATACTGCCTTAAAGCTCCAACTGACAGGCCTCAAGTTAAGTGCACCCACAAGACTGTTTAAACTTGCATGATTGAACAACAATGAAGAAAAAAACAAAATCTATGTGGTCAAAATGACTGTCAAAATGTTTTTTATGGAGTTAATAATGAAAAACAGCACGTTAACACTTTTATGAAATACAGTGGTACCTTGAGATATGAATATAATCCATTCCAGGGTGTCGTTCATATGTCGAACAATTCATATCTCAAGTTTTATGTGTAAAACGCCTAATCCGTGCAACGGCTCTAAGAAACAACAGTATAAGTAGATGAAAAAATGGAAAACCAGAGGAAATGACATCAAGCGGAAAAATACAGCAGAACAGCTTGTAGTTGTTCGTATCTCAAAATTTTCTTCGGATCCTAAAGCAAAAATTTCCTGCGAGACCTTTTGTATCTCGAACATTTCGTAACTCGAAGCATTCATATCTCTGGGTACTACTGTACCAAATATCTTTCTTATGATTCTCACAGAGATGGGTTCCAGATGGAACTCTGCCTCTGGCTGAGAAACGGCAACTAAAGCTACTGATAAAAAAATGTATCAGTGATAAATTGCATTTCTTTTATATTTCCAATGTAAAATTTAACAGAATTTTTTAAACATAATTATTTAATCAGGAAGATTGCCATATTTATTTTTTGCTTGATTTACAGCATTAATCTGTGATTCTCAACAAGTTTCAAGCTTGTCTCCTGAGGAATGATAACCCACTCTTCCAGAGCAGAACTCCAGATGTGTCGTTTTTTTTTTATTTTTTAAAACTGTTTTTTATTGTGCCCAGTTTCAAGTCAAGGCTTTGTGTTAGACGGTCAGAGTTCACTCTTTGCTTATTTGGAGGTAGATCTTCAGCAGAAATTAGGTGTGCATTAATTATAATTATATACTAAAAAATGTTGACCATAGCCTGGTTTTCTTTGCAGACTATATGACTTTGTCTTTCAAACTCTTCTTATAGTCTTCCTTTAACCCAAACGCCATTCCAAACACCAAGCATCCCCACAGTATTATACATCCACCACCATGTTTCACCATGGGAATGGTGTTCTCTGGGTCGATGCCTCTCACTTACTTGTCCAAACATAGGCAACATCTCTATGGCCAAAAAGCTCTATGTTTGTCTCATCTGACCGAAAACACATTTCCTTAAAGGCGTGTTTTCTTAAGAACTGGAGTCTTTTTTGGTCTACAATCTTTGTTGAGACATCAAATCTAAAAGACAACACACAACAAGTTTCGAGCAACTACCTCGGTCGAAAACTATATGCGCCAACGCAACATCACACATCTGTTCAATAGTGCCAAAGAAAAAAAACTATACAAGTGGAACAACCAATTAAAGTTGGCTTTTTTAATGACGAGTAGGATGTAAAAGAATTGCTCAGTGGCGCTCATCCCACATTTTCATAGCGACTTCTTACAGGAAACAGAAAAGAAATACGCGCCACAAATCCTCTCTCTTCTCCACAAACAGCTCCCTGTGATCATCCACCAACAGTGAAAACCGCTCCACATCCATGATTTTTTCTTTGTGTGTGGTGCCTCTGTTGTCCTGCAAATGCCATCTTCAGGCAGGGAGAATCATTGCATCAATATTTACTCAAATTACAGAAAGAGCACCCTGCTAGAAGCCATCTGAAGATTATGTGTGTAGAGGCCTTTAGTAAATCACTTGTGTCTAAGCAAAATATATTGGGGCTCACGCTATATCTATAACTTCCTGTCGTCCTATTCTCCACAGTGTTGGTCTCTTTAATCTTTTTGATGACGTTTCTTACTGAGGTTCTTGACATTGTAACCGCTTTGTTAAAATTCCATCTTTATTGCCATTACCAATTCTTTCCCTCAAGTTTAAACTAATCTTTTTGTCTTGTCATTCACCTATTTCACGCAGCCGCCATTTCAGGAAGGAAACCGAGGCTACAGTGGGAAAAAAAACTTTGAAGTAGATAAAAACAACCTTGGTGTGAAAGAATCACTGAAAATTGGGCCAAAAATAGATGTTGAATATCAAAGGCTGTTATATTGAAAGCTAAATCACCAATATTGAAGTTAATGCCAAAGATATTTCATTATTAGTCAGATAATAACCACATTTTCTACAGCTGTAAGACTGCCATCACTATTCTTGCCGTTCTTCACACTAGTTATGTGGTTTTTTCCCCCCACCAAAGCTTTGCTTTCATTCTTAAAATTACAGCTATGTGAATGAAGCAAATGATGACAGGCAACTTTATTTAAAAAAAATTATACTAATACTCAACTCAATGTGAATTATCTAGGTCAATTTGGTTAATCATGCAAATTAGCATGTCTTTGGACAGCAGAGATTTGTTCTGAAGCCATAAAAAGTAATATATTGTAAATTAATATTTAACATATATCATTTTTAACAATATATAGTCAACTATTTTATACAAGGGTCTAAAAATTGATTTTTCCCTAGAAGGAACAAATTTAATGTGAAATAAGTTTGATAACATCTAAGTATCGGTAACAACCTTTTGTCCACTTCCTCATATCTGAGAGCACAGTAAAATCTAAAGGCATTGCCATTATTCAGTTGGGGGAAGCTAATTTACATGGAAATAGGTTCCCAACTCTGTGTAGGGTAAAACCTGTGTATACTTAGTTCCCAATTTCATGTTTGTGCTCGTATTGAGATATTGGATTTGACTAGAGATCAAAATCATGACGATGCAAAATGAGAAAGACTGTCAAAGAATGCAAACAGTATGTCATTGCAAACTAAATTGTGGGCTAAATAAAGTTCACTCAACTCAATTTGTCTAAAATTGGTGAAAAGGTTTCTTTAGTTAGACGTAAAGCGTTCCCTCCAGAAGGTAACGGCAAAACTTTGCATTCCTGTCCAGTGATTTGCATGCTTTTCAAGCAAAGCTGTCACACTGAACCAATCTCTTGGCCTGCAGTCTGTAACCTACTCATATCACTTCCTACTTCCACTCAGCAGACTTCATCTCACACGAGGAGTAATACATGTGAGATGAGGCTGAACTTTTAAAATGGGTAATTCGTTTTAGAAAACAGAGACTCACGCCAGGAAAATCACGTGTTTACTGCTTTTCAACTTACCCTAAAGTGCTGATAAAGCCATTGACAGTTCCCTCCGCATACAGAGACACGATATCCCCAATGTGAAGGAAACTAGACCTGTGTTCCGACATGTTTGCTGATGTTTCAGTGGAATATAAGTTAGATATTTCACCACTCTTATCCAGCGAAGTGGGTTGAGTCGACCCAGTGTCTCAATCCACTTGTTTCTTGACGAGGACGCTAGCGCATTTTAATCCAGTCTTTGAGAGAGGAGACGAGCCGCGAGAGAGTCTGAAGTCGTAAGTCCTCTAACTGTCGCGTTTCTTCATGTTTTCAACTTCTTCCTGTGACAAACGAGGCTTTTTCTCACCAATATGCCACTCGAGTGGGAGGAGACTCGCTCTCTGCCCCGTGAAATCAAGGAAGTGATGCTGTCTAGTCTTCTTGTAGTGCTGTGGTATGCAACTCAGAAGCTGGAAAATACATAAATAAAAAATTAATGCATGTATAAATAATTAAATTAAATAAAAAGTTAATTAAAATGCCTTCAAAATTGCATAAATAAATTCATACATAAATGAATAAATAATTAAATACAACAAAAATAACATATAAAAACACTGGAAAAAATGGAGGACCAAAATACATAAATAAAAATTTATGCATGTATAAATAATTGAATAAAATAATAAGTACATATAAAATTGCCTTAACAAGTATATAAATAAATGTATTTATAGATAAATGCTTAGATAAAAAACTAATACATAAATAATAAAAATGATTTAATACATATCTATTAAATACTGTAAATCCATAATCAAATGGTGAATAAAAATATTGGCTAATACCCATCCATCCAGTATCCAACCCACTTATTCCCTTTCGGCGTAACAGGGATCTCCAGCGCACATTGGGCGAGAGGCAGGGGTACACCCTGGACAGGTCACCAGTCCATTGCAGGGCAACATTCACTCACACATTCACACCTAAGGGGAATTTAAATTATTCCATTAACCTAACCGCATGTTTTTGGGGATTGTGGGGGAAACCGGAGTACCCGGAGGAAACCCACGCAAGCACAGGGAGAACATGCAAACTCCTTCCAGGAAGGTATTCATATAGAAAGGGTCCCTCATCTTTTACTTTTATAGTGTTGAAAGTTTGTTTACAGAATATACAAATTCTCTCATCGACAAATTCTTTCTTCCTGTCTCAATGGCTCGTCTATGACTTGCACTTCTAAACATGACTAGTGTCTTTGTAGTCACTTCTAAATACGTTTTCTGTTATCGACATGAAATGTAATGTAGCTCCCCTGGGTAGGTTTGCATTGAGAATACAAGTTTTTTATTCTCCAAAACTGATGCATTCAATTCTTTGTGTGCTTTTTCCTTTAATCTCTGAAAATGCCTGAGAATCTTCGCACACTCTGCTCCTCCCAAGCACTGGAGAAGCCATAGAAGTATAACAGATTTTTTTTATATGAGTAATATGCTAATTATGTGGGAGGTTCTAAGTTTGGTCTAAGGTTGTTTCTTCCTGGTGGCTGGAAAGCAAATTTCAGTTTCGTTAACAAATACAATTATTTCCTGTTATAAAAGGTCCAGTAGGCATGGAAGAGTTGCAGCCAAAAAGCCTCTGACGTGAGAACAAGGTCAACTGACTCTAGTGTGAATGAAGACTGGGGTGTAGAACGATTTGCTGTCCATTTATCCAGCTACGCATTTCCAAACGGCTGTATTTTATGGTGCTTTTGCTGATAAAACCAATAGTATCTGAATGAAGTGATAGCTTCTGGAAATGGGCCTCATAAGGTGTTCATAAAAATACACCTATGTAGATATTGCACCAAAAACCAGACATTTGTGGCTAGAATAGTACTGTATAAAGTGTAGAGTGATTAGTTTAAAGTTACTTTCATTTAAAAAAATAAGGAAATTTCCAAGTGACCACAAACTTTTGAATGCTACCTTTTCTAAACAGCAATGTGTTTTTGGATTAGGTTTCATTACACTCGCCTGTACTGCCATCTAGCGGTAAAACTTTCTAAATTTACTAGGAAAATACGCACGGACTTGTGATTGAAATATAAATTGCATTCATTCCCCATTAGTTTAAATAACAAATAATATTAACATGTGTATGTATTACAAAACGTTATATGCTCCTTAATAGGAACTACATGATGTACATGAGAGAACATCGAGGCCATGCGCGCAGCATCACTCGTCACGTGGTCAGTGGAAGGAAAGCTAAGATGCAGTTTGACATTTACTCAGAGTTTCCATGAGGTTCAAGCTCGTGTAAAAATACGCCATCTAACCGACCTGTTACCTGTCTTTCAATTGTTTACCTGTGTTTCTGAGAAAACACTAAGTCACCATATTAAGCCATATTATCCGGATAAAGTTAAAACACGCAGCGCAAAAGAACAATTCAACACTTGCTACGCTCCACCTCCGTTGACCCTAGGCAGTAGTCGGCAGAGAGCCTCCCCCCCATGTCTCTCTCTCTCTCTCTCTCTCTTACACACGCACAATACCTGCCGAGCTTTAGAATGCGGTTGCTCTCCGACTCTCTTTCGCGTTATTTCAGTCACTCGGAACTCTGTTGTCTTAATGAACATTCCTTGAATAAACAACGACTTTAAAGACAGAGCACTTTTGCTACGGGTCATTTTTCCTCAAGCAGCTCGTTCCCTGGATCATCCGAACACATCTGAGCGGTAAGTGACAGTCTTCGAAACATCATGATTCGGTTCAACTTATGGAATACGTGGGTTGCCACGACCGTTCCTGTGTTCTTTTACATGGGTCCGCAAGTTTCAGTCTAGAAACGAGCTTCACTTTTATTCAACACCACAGCTTGACTTAGATGTAAAGTTGATGTGCTGTTTCTTCATCACTGTAAGCCTACACTGGCTGTCCATGTTTGCTGGAAAAGCATCAGATGCCTTTGTTTCCCACGCTGCACTGTCACTGTGATGGAGCAGCACAAGTCAAGTTCCTTTATCCAATCTTGACAATAAGCTTTCAGCAGCAACCGAGGTCATTGTGCTCCTGGCAAAGCTAATGTTTGACATGCAGTTGGGACTTTTGTCTCGGTGCAAAAAAATGTACTAATACTGACTTTAAAAAAACGTAATGTATATTATTTTTAGATTATATAAATATTAAAGATTATAAACCAAAATAGACATTGCATGGGATGATGTTGCATACTGCATAAATCTGTCATAATTGTGTAATTAGCTGTGATGGATAAATTCAGTGTACACTTTTACATTTTACATTTACATTTTTGTATTTAGCAGACGCTTTTATCCAAAGCGACTTACATTGGGAGTAAACATCAAGCAGTTTGGTACAAATTGGATTGATCAGAAGACATACACATAGAACACTTTCAAGCTAGTACAGAAAATGAATTCAAATCAGTTCTTCAGAGGTTTTTTATTATTATTAAGTTAAGTTAGTAAGTGCTCTCGAAAGAGTAGAGTTTTTAATTGCTTTTTGAAGGCGTAAAGAGATTCAGCTTTTCGTAATGGGACGACAATGGAATTCCACCAGCCAGGAACTGTGAAGGAGAAGGTCCTGGTGAGAGATTTTTTGCCGCTCTGAGATGGAAACACAAAAAAACTTATATTATTATTAATCAGAAAAATCAGGTATATTGTTCCCAACACAAAAATGTGGAGATGGAGCAGGTGGAGCTAGTTCCTGTTTTATGTCTCTCACAGAGTTCTTGTGCAAATGGATTTAGTTGTTTGAGTACACTGGCTATACCTAAAATCATCAATGTGTAAGATTTTATTTTCTGCTTGAAAACTAATATGATTTTTAATGCACCAGTGCAGAAATCATTGTTGAATGGAAACATCCAGTCACATAATTAAACAATCTCTTTACTATCATTCATTCATAGTCAGTGGGTTGTAATTCTAAATCATCTAAACGAAGACATGACAAGAAGATTGACAAGATGGCATTCTGTACAACATCTTCTTAAATAGTTAAAAAAATTTGTGGCTTAATACATCAAGTCCATTTCACACGCACAAAACATTTACAGCTTTAGTGCAGTGAAAATTGATGGAAGCGGATCAGAAGAAAGGTGTGTAATAAAACACCCACATCCCCAACGGTTGCGACAGCCTTGTAGGAGAGTGAGTTCACTTGACGTTCAGCTCATGGTTTCGCTTTTTTTGAGTTCAGCTTCTCTGTACCAAAAATAATGGGACACCATTTCTCAATAGGCTGCATAATTTTTTGCATATTTGACCCTTAGAGCATAAATAATTATTGTGTTGAAAAGGCCAAAATTCAGCCATAATAAATTGGTGCGTATAGCTTTATATGACAACACTGGTCCAAAGGGACTATTTTTTTTCAAATCCGTTAACCTACATTTCAGTATTTACTTGGTTTGAATTAGTTGCTCAATCAAATGATGTATTTTAGCAATCAATACATGACAGGAACAGTTAGACAAATGCGTGCATCACTAAGTAGAGAACTTGCACAACAATTTTAAAAGCTTGGTGAAATGTAGATGTTTCAAAATGTGGTTATATAGCGAAAAGATTTTACAGAATAAAATAATTACAATTAAAAAGAATTTAAATGCAAATTCTTTCTTTCTATTTTTCATAAAATGCTCAGGGTAAGGAACAAATTTGTTGTATTTCTAAAACACATATGTCTATGACCCTATGGTCACATTGACTGTTTATTGGCTACAAGTGTGTTTCGGCAAATGACCCAACTGTGTTTTCTGAAGAGTTTTTTAAAAATTGGCCAACGTGCCTTTAAATTTAGACTATTTATTAATAAACCTGATAAAACTTATAGATAGCTTCCTGTTTTCCTCCTGCAAGAACTATTCACTTTACTTCCTGTTGCAGGAGGAACAATAATAACTGTTCACATACAGCTGACAGTATAGGCCTACACACATTTAGATGATTAGAGTTTGTTTACCAGGATCTCCACTAACTTGGATATGAGTTCATGATGCAACCTCTTATTTTCTACAACAGATAGAAAAACATGTATGAGGCCTGTTTTTTATACATATATTTAATACATTTTGACTTTCACGACAACTGTCTTTGTTTTACCAATTTTAATATTTCCAACTTGTCGCCTCTCAGGTATCTTTGTCCCCATGTCCCACCTCAGTGCACCCTTTGCTCAACTATTGTTACCTGGAAGTGATGCTCTTCCATGATTAGCTCTGCCTTGAAGAGAAACCTCTAGGTGACAATCTCTACATTCATACAGTGTATGCTCTGTGTGTATAAATGCAAAACAGTACATTGACAAAGGATGTGGGCCTTACAGTGTGTCTATGACATCTTCTTCCTCCTGTGTTCTTGCAAACAATGTTTGCACACAATATTTTTTACCACTTTTCTACCTTCTGTATCATAGTCAACTGCAAACCTGGAATTTTCCCTAACCACAGATTTAAAAACATGACGTTCACTCTTCATAGCTCTCTTTCTTCTCCTCTTGCTGTGGCTGGGTAGAGCGAAACATTAGATCATGTTGACTGGTCCACGTACGTGTAGTCTCAGTTGACGTCACCTTGGATCGCTGGTTAAAAGTCTGTCTACGCGAGACAAATACGTGTGATGAACAGTAATGACATCCAAAGTAAGGATATCTATAAATAGTCTGCAATATTGTGAATTTACATTTTATGGCTTAATATAAAATCATCCAGAATCTGCCACTGCATAAGTCCATCTCCTCCTATTAAACTAACCCCAACACCAACTAATGTAAAGATTGTACTGGTCCCTGCTGAGTAGATTTTATTACCAAGAAACAAAATCATTTTTATTTAGTTTATGAACAAAAAAGTGAGAAAATCTAGGAAGTACAATGCATATTTTGGCCATTTGTTATGAGAAAACATATGGCCCTGCTTGAGGCTTTGAGAGTCTGGGTGCTTAACTTCGTAAGGATTGAAGTGAGTGCAACTTTTAATCCACTCATTAATGTTGATGTTGACGCACTGCAAAATAAGCACAATAGGTCAAGCTAAACGAATATTTCTAGTAGTATTCTATCTGTTCTAATTGAGTAACTTAGAGACGACAGGTTTAGTTTGTTGTATTGGGTTATGCTAGCACACAATTGAACATTGGGGCATTTAGGGATTAAATGGGTTTAAAACGGGGCATACTGTACAGGGCTAGTTCTTCAAAAGTTCAAATAAACATAGTGGGTGGCTTCACTAATCCTTTTTTTTACTTCACAGAAGGTCCAGAGGCATGGATTTTGGGATTGGACACATTTTTATGGGAATGACTCATGCCAAACTGGCATCTGATGGATAATCAGCCTTCTCCCGTTGGAAATAATGCAGGATTTCTCAAGATGACGGAGTTGAATTATGCTTTCATAAGTGAAAATGGAAAGGAAGTGGATAAATCCTTAGACTGGAGTTATATAGACTGGCATGAGAGGAAAACGGTAAAGGGGACAGATGCAGAGACCCAAACCCAATGCGTACAAAGTGAAGACAGAGACACGCAAACAACTAATCCATTTATCATGCGGATAGATTTAGGAAGGACACCCTCCAGATTGAAATATGGATCCCTCACAGAAGCCGATGGCTTGCCTGCACAATTATTTCAGTTTGACAGACAAGCCCCAGCTCGTATCTCCACATCCCCCACTCTCAGGAGGATGAGGAGCACCAGAATCTCATACAGAGAGCCTAATAGGATCGACGAGCCTTTAGGAGAGGAGTCTTCCACACCGATCAGTCCATTTTCTCCATTGTTTCGACTGAAGTCTCCTCTGGCTATTCATTCGGATGGAGAGAGCAAAAACTTTGAACCTTCACCGGGTCATAGAATGTCTAGGTCTCACAGATCTAAAACCCTGGACAATGGGGCTCTTTGCAAAAGTAAAGAGTTGTGTGATGTAAAAGAGCCTGATTCTGATGACAATGAGAGCCAATCGGAGGACAGTGAGCAGGTATTTGATTTTACCCTGATTCTATTAATCAAAATGTTAAAGCATGTTAAAGAACCACTGTGATCCAGTGTGATCCTTCATTAAAACAAAAATTCCATTCAATTCTGCTGCACCTGCCACCAGGCAGATGAGCAAACAGAATATGTAGCTTCTACTTGGTAACAATCCATATCTCTGGGCATGCTCTGAAGCCTTTTCTTTTAGGAGTAGACCATGCAGAGACTTTCTATTGAGCAATTTGGCATTTAACTCTATTCAGGGAGGGACCAATGCTCTCAATATAGAGTCAAAATACCTCAGTGACAGAGATTAAATTGTTAACAAGTTAATGGGGTATTTATGAAAATACTTAAGTATTTTCTTATAATTAATGAAGATGATCAAAGATAAATACAAGTAAAAGACAGACTCTTGTATATGAGCACTTCTGCTTTTGTGATGTGACAAATTTTCTGGAAAGTTACTACGATTTTATTTGCCTGTCTTCAGACATGTAGTGCAGAATTGCAAAAACGTACAAATAAATAAAGAATTAAAAAAAAAACACTGTGGTAGCACTGTGGCCTTCCGTCCGGTTTGAAAGTTGTCAGTTCGAGGCTCGCCGGTGACCTTCCTGGAAGGAGTTTGCATGTTCTCCCTGTGCTTGCGTGACGTTTCCTCCGGAACCTCCGGTTTACCCCCACAATCCCAAAAACATGCTGTTAGATTAATTGAATAATCTAAATTGTTCAGTCTAAATGAATGAATGAATGTATGACACAATAATCTGTTAAAGATGATGTTTTGTAACTTGGCAGAGAAGGAAATGTGGCTGATCTACGAGGCGCTATGAGGATGAGAAGAGTAGATTCAAGCTAGTGGTACAAATGTGGGGGTTTGACTTACTATTACAGTCCTTTACAATGAATATAACCATGGCTGATTAATCCAGCTAGGTTTCATATATATATATTTATTTTGTTTTAAAATGCTTATTAAACACAAGTGTGTACTACCTCTAGCTCGTTAGAAGATGTTTACGATATTCTCCATTAACTTGGTTGTGTTCATGATCAAGCGGCAACCTCCCGCTTTCCTTCTGAATATCTAAAGATAATAACAAAAAAAAAACTAATTCCAAAGAAACCTACAGCAATCGATTATAAATGTAAAGCTTTTGGGACCAACTACCTTTAATTTTCAGCATTCAAAGTTTTGTATGCTGTGGCAACTCATTGTTTCAATTCTTTTAAATGTTTTCTTAATCAAACAAAGCTGTTTGCCACAACTTTCAGCATTTACTTCCAAACTTAATTGTCATGGGCAAAAGTCTGAAAATTTTTTTGTTTTAAGTTTAATTTAAAGGGAAGCGGTCCTTCGGGGCGGAGCGTTCTGTGGTATAAAGGCTCTACCTAAGTTCTACCCATTGATAACGAGGATGCGCTCACTGTTTTTGTAGTTACCAAATACAGATGTTTTTATATTAGGGGCCAATGGCATGAAGGGTGATGTGTCGTTCAAATATGTGTAAGCCATTGTTAAATGACCATGATGGGGATGAGAAAGTATAGCTGGCTGCATAATGTCTATCAAACTACACATACATTGAAGTGAAAAACAACAATCAAAATTGTAAGTTTAACATATTCATTTCTTTCTATTGCGATAATATCCTTTATGCTTTTTCACATTTGCTATGCGACATTATGACCCCTTTCCATGTGGCTTGTAAATCAAATGGCAGTAGTCTTTCCCCTTTTATCAAAGAAAGACTCTTCTCTCATTCTTCTGCGACCTCCCAAGTAACTAGACCACAATAAGAACTTCTGACAGCAATTGAATCATTTGTTTCATGGACAGCTTCGTTCTATTCACTGCAGTCAGCAATCACCAAATAAAGGAAGGGTCAGTGAAAGATCAGAAGCATAAAAGCTACCTTCCATTCACTCCTTCCACACATTCACCAAAGCTTACACAATAGACTAAAATGTCTGCAGATGTGAGAACGTTCAGGACCTTTAACTCACAACAAGGAAATTGCAAGATCATGTATCAGATGATGACCAGATGAAGTACTTTGCTCACATTTTGTTGTATCTCTTTTTGATTGCAGGTCAAGGATCCTTGTCATAAACGGTAAGTGAGCTGTTGCTAACATTTGCATGAAGCATTTCCATGATGTGCATTTGGGCGTTTTTACTGGTTTTATTGTTACTCACATTTCTACCTTGAAAGTTCTTTCATAATCCATGAATTTCTTTGTGTTGAAATGTGCGGTAATGAGGCCAAAACAGACCACATTTTCTGTAGAGCGCAACAATTTTGTGCAGGGGGAGCTGGGATTTAGCAAAGTTCATTGTCCATTGTGTTGCCACTTTGTTAGCTGCATATGAACCTTTCAAGAGAGTGTTATTAGAGCCCCATCGTTCAGCTCTAGACAAACTCTCATTAGTACCCCCCGCGCGCCCCATCAGGCCCACATTGCTTGGACCGTGGTTGTCTTTTCAGCAGTGGATAATTAGGCAGCTATTGTGGACTTAATTACAGTATGGCACCGTCTGATTGCAGTGCTCATCCTTAGATGCTTATTGGACGGGGCAGTTATGTTAAGGGGGCATCATAGAGGTGCAAGGACAAAGCTCCCTTCTTCGTGGCTGGGATAGTCCGAAAAGAGGCCTGCTTCACTCTCCGATTGCATTGAGGATGTGCCTCTAGATAACAAGCTATTAGTGGTGACCTGCTTTTAATGTCGCTAAAAAGAGTGACTTTTTACTGCTGGTGTTTCAAAACCTGGTCCACTGGCATCTATGTTCCTGTTTGCTCAGGCAAAAGAGGAGCTGCAAAAGTTGAACAGATAGGGCATTTTAAAAGTGTCTGTATCTTTAGAATGATCTGACCAGATGCAAATAACGAAGTACATGGACATGTTTGTTGGGTTGACTCATCTAGATTGCATGGGATGGGTGTTTGCTTCATAGTTTGAGATATAATAGTAAATGACTCAAGTGTTTACAATCTTAAGTGCGATGGATACAGATTGGCTGATAATTCTGTTGTTGTTGTTGTGTTTGGATCTCTCCAGACTGATGGTTAAAGGTTTGAACGCAGCTTTTATTGGCGGAAGACTGCCCAGGTGCATTAGTTCCGTGTCATCTTCAAAGGTCTTAACAACATGCAAAACAGTTTTTTCAAATGGTATGAAATAAATGACTAAGTTTATTTATATAAACAGAGAAACCTATTTCTATAAATGTACTGAATATAGTTTACATACACTTTCATAGCGTTTCAAATCTAGCACAGGCATTATCTTTTGCATACTTTATCCACATAAAGTGCAAATGATTTATGCAGATGTGAATAAATGCTGCAAACAAACTATTTTTTTAACACTTGTTTCTTTTTGCATATTTACAAAAGCAAAATTAAATCAATATTTAGTGTAACTAACTTTTGCCTTCCGGTTTCCCCCACAATCCCCAAAAACATGCAGTTAGGTTAATTGAATAATCTAAATCCATGTGCATGTGAGTGAATGTTGCCCTGCGATGGACTGGTGACCTGTCCAGGGTGTACCCCCGCCTCTTGCCCAATGTGTGCCGGAGATAGGCCCCCGTGACCCCGAAAGGGAATAATAATGAATATTATGTGTATTATCAACCAATTAAACCACAGGTTGAAATGAAACAGCTGTGTAAGAGGCTGAGTGTGCATCAACAATGTCTGTCGTAGACAAAGATTTTAAGTGTTCCTGGGTGTTCCTGATGGGAGCTCTTTTGAAAAGCCCATCTTATAGTTCCTACCTTGCAGCCAAGATCAAGACAAACAAAAACATGGATGTCCAGCTGTACCGTTTGGCAGTGCTATTGGAGTGCACATCTACTGTATGGAGTGTCTGGCCAGAAAAGGTCTTCGTAGATTTTTGGAACAAGAGCAAGTGTCTCAAGTATATATGAAAACATGGCAGCAGGTGCTCTGGTCAAATTTTGAGGGAAATTTGTTCATTGAACGGCTGAAGAGTGGTACAATAATCTGCAGGCCATGGTGGCCAAAAATCAGAACCATGGTGGAGGTTCCTTGAAAGTTTGGGCTGAATTTGTGTAAATGGAGATTTGATACATATCCATGATGATTGGCTCCAAATTTATTCTGCAGCAGGATAAAGACCCAAAACATACAATAAAAGTCATTAAGAGCAATCAGAAGATCTGTGATTAGTTCTAAATGTTTGTAATACAAGCCAAGTTCTTTAAAAAACTGGGAACCTGGGTTTTCTTCAAAAGGGGAACCAAAAAGAATCGCTGCAGTTTTGAAGGCAATGAGTGGAGACACTAAACAAAGGTTTAATAATAATAATAATAATACATTTTATTTACAGGCTCCTTTAGGACACCTTCCAGCAAAATACATAAAACAAGGAATAAACACATGATTGAGAGGAATGCATTAAGAACAAGCAAGTCACAAAGAGCTAAAAGTAGCCAATTAATTTATGTATGCCTTTCTGAATAAAAAAGTTTTAAGTTTGCGTTAAAAAGATTGAATATCTTAACACCCCGTGGATCTCACTCGGAAGAGAATTCCTCAAGGCTGGAGCAGCCGAGCAGAATGCACGCTCAACGAGAGAGGATGTAGAAGGTGGAGGGCATGTGTGATGAGTGATTGCTGAACTTGACCGAAGGGATTGAGAGTGACAGCGGATAGTGAATAAGAAGGAGCGAAACTGTGAGAGGGTGAGAAGAAGAATTTTAAATCGTGAGAGGAACTTAACAGGAAGCCAGTGCAGCTGTTTGAGAGCGAGGGCGATATGCTCAGTCTGGGATGTGCAGGTTATTAGCCTTGAGGCTTCATTCTGGACCACTGTAACCTGTTCACCACATTGGCTGGTAGGCCATGGAACAGAAAGTTACAGAAATCAATACGGAGGTGATGTAAGCATAATTTTTTTAATGGTTTTTTGGGCTTCATTGGACATGAAAACGGACTATTTAAGAAATTTCTGGAATACATCGGAATGCATGGAATACATTCTAAAGGTCTTTGGTAGGAAACTTTGGTAAGAAAGATGGTAAAACATACACTCTTGTAAGGAAACCCCGGCATTTGAACACTGACTCTCTGTGAGCCAGCAGTGCTAACCACTGTTAAGCCCCCGATCTGAACATCTAAATGCCAGTTATTTGGTGAGTGAATCATTTTGGCCATGTAGTGTATGTTGAGACACAGATATACAAAGCTAAGACTCCAAGTTAAGAATTTTCATGTGTAAATTAAAACAGTTCCCAGAAAGAAAATCACTTTTACTTTAAGCCTGCATTGCTCTCCAGTACCTGCATTTAAAGATGTAGGCTATTGTAAAGTCTCTATTGACACATGACACAGAGGCACAATTTGTCTCTGTACAGACTCAAAGCTGAAAGTGATTTAAGCAAAAACCAGCCAGTCGAGTTGTGTTTGAAAACAGTCATAGCTCTGCCTAAATGCCCTCAGGATTCTGTCAAAATGAAAAGAGGAACTGAAGCAGAGCAGAACATAAAATCACTGTCAAGAGCTAACTTCTCATTTGCTTCAATCTAACGATGAAATGATCCAATGTTTATTAAATGACTATGTGAGGAACAACACATGAAAAGTGTACATTTGTGATTCAGCATAGTAAAGACGGTTTTGTCATTTTTTTTAAATAATATACTGAATGTATTTTTGCATATGATTGAAATTGAATGGCTGCTACACTTTTACAAAATGTAGAAACCTCAAATTTTGGGGTTTTTGGCCACATTTCTTAGCTCTTCCTGAGGTAAACAAAGCTAGCTGACATAACCTTTAGCTCTTTTGAGCTTGCCCTCAAACACCATTTGAAGTAGGTTTCATTGAAAGTTTCACTTTATTTTAGAGTATAGTCTTTATTGCTAATGATTCATAACAAAAGAAAATAATCCGTGAGCCACTCCACCAAATGGGTGCAATTTGCTTGTAGTTTTCCAAAATTAATTTTTTTACTTGATTTCAAAACCGTTTCCATTGGTACAGATGGTATTGGTCCATCCTAAGTAACTTATTTAGACGTTTTATTCAATTTATATTCAAAAGATGGATGCATTTTTTTTGTTACAAACCCTCTGAAAGTAACAGGACTGAGGTTTTAACCAAAGAATTAGCAAATACATGGGTAAATAGCCACATTGCGCACATGATTTTTGTACCAGGAAATTCTACAAATTCAGTTATTTACCAAATATTTTTGCACTAAACTAATTACATCTCTGAATAATTTGAGTTACCGTATAGTATTTTTAAACTATTCTTCAAGATGTCATCACAAAACCATCAAATATGTCAAAAAGAAATTGAGAAAACTTACCTTTGCTCGTCTTATGGCTGTCTAAAGATCCAAGTGATGCAACTTTCTGCTGAAAAACTGACTTATGGATATTCCCCAGTTTTTCAGAAGGGGGGTGGGTTAGGGTAACAGAAATGAGTAAAAATTGGGGACATGACTAAACATTCTAAGATAGTGTAGATATCTGTGTAGATACGTGTATTTGAATCAAACATTATTTATGGATTTTCTTTTTAAAGGCTCTCAATCATTATTTTTATGGTGAAGTGTATCATTAGAGACTGGGGACAAACAATAAATGCTATTTTTCAGTGGTTTATGTGGATTTTATCGAAATTTTGAACGTTATATCTTAAATTTGCATACTTTGCGTAGAAAAATGCTTACATGTAGTACACTTTGCTTAGTATTATAAAATGTATTCATGAAGCATTTTTAATTCTTATTTTTACAAACAAAGTCCCAGGGACAGAAATGGCACCCATTCGGTGGAATGACTCATGTAATGTTGTGTTTATCTTTCTACTCACTAAAGGAATCTGTGTAGATCTACTCAACAATGAAGTACATCGTCTGTACGGTTCATACACCAATGTTTTTATCCTTACAAACGCAGTTACGGCCACTAATATAAGCAAGCATGTTGGAAATGTGAAAATGGAATTCTTTTATTTCCTGCTGGAGCAAGTCGTCCTTGAAATCTGAGTTTAACATGGTTTAGCCTCCACTAAAGAGATTACGACGGTGTATTGACCAATATTGTCTGATATTAATCCTCGCTTTCAGTGCACTAAGGAACCATTGTGTTTTTCTGATAAATTTAGAAATAATTCTGCAGGTGCACTAAACTTATCCAAGCTCAAGAGAACTCATAGAAAGTGCTGTCTAATCAGACCTGAGGGGTGACCTGTGGTAAACCAGCATTATTTTGGTGATCGTATGTCATGCATGCGTTGAGTCACTGTTGCCTCAGGGGCTGGAATGTTCTCTGAACTCACCTGTTCTCCACTGCTGCTGTGCTTTTTTTCAGGCTGCACGAGAGGAGGCGGAGCTCAGTGGTTGTGAGTCTTCCAGGGTTGGATGTTTCACCTGGGGATTTGTTTGTGTCCAATGGCGTGGCTGATATTTTAAATAAATCTGCTTATTCTGGTAAGACATGTATTATTTATTTTTATTGTGTCCATTAATTCATGTGATGAAGCAGAATGTTTATGCTCACAGAAATAAAAACGGTGATATTACAAGTATATTCTATTCAGAATAATATATCCCAATTTGGGTATATATGAAACACTTGTAACACAACAAAAGTTACATTTTAAATAGTAAAATAATACTATTTGTAGCTTTTCAAAACAAATTGAGGTCAAGTTGACTCATTTTGGCCCTTTCGATGATCCTTTGCTACTGCTGAAGCTTTCATCCTTCTTTTTGAATTTGCTTGGGTATTTACATAACTCCAACCAACCAGAGTCAACCTTACTTTTAGATTTTCTTTGGGGTTCATTTCGGGAACAGGGATGTCATGAAACTTAAACATGGTACTGGTAGCTTTGGCACTCTCTGCAGGTTTCTAGACCTGTTGGAAAAGGAAATTTACATCTCCGTAAAGCTGATAAGTAACAGGAAGTAGTGCTTCGTCCAAGTAAAACGTCCAAGTAAATGGCTGCGTTGAGGTTGGATTTTAGAAAACCCAGTGGACCAGTACCAGCAGATGACATTGCACCACAAACCATCACTGACAGTTCGACTGGTACTCTTCCTCCAGGAAATTCTGAATCAGAAAAGTATAATCAGAGAACATAGCTATGAACCACTCAGAAGCAGTCCTTTTTGCCTTTAACACAGGTGAGATGCTTCTGATGCCCTCTTCAGTTCAAGAGTTTCTTGAAACAAGGAATGCCACCTATGTTTTGCATATGTCTGTGTGTACACAAGCTGCACTTTGCTCATATCTGTATCCTCAAAATTCTAATGGGTTTTGTTTCACAATCTTCTCGAGGGTAGTGCTATCCCTATTGCTTGTGAACTTTTTTTGCTCAACATATTTTCCTTCCTTTCACATCTCTATTAATGCAAAAGGAACGAAACTCTTTGCTAATGACCTTTGGTGTCAGATGCTTGGCCTATAAACGAACATTAGGCATGAAATAAAACATATAGCTTTGTTTATGTTACTTTTATAAATCTTCGCAAAAAGGACAGGGGAAAGGGGTAGATGTACAAACTCATATTTTTTTTATGTTATATATTGGTTTGTTGTGCATTGTGTGCATGAAAATGGTGGATGAAAATGTTTACTTTGGTAAAACTTTCATCAATTAAGAGCTTTTTAGTGTAAACCTTACCTTGTCGATTACAAGTTTCTCATGATTCCAATGATGAACAATAAATTATAGCCACGAGTTAACTTCCACAGATGTCTTTAGTGCCACTGAAATGTTATTTAATACACATTGATAAGTGTTTAGTGATAATGAAGTTTTTGTTGTTTTTTACAGACACTAAGAAATCAAAATGGCCGTTCTCTAGACGCAACACGGTCAGTGGAAGTTTCACTTATTAACTTTTCAGTGTTATGCACATTTCTGAGCAGTGAGATTTTAAGCCAGTGCCTGTTTTGCTCTTTCTCAATTTTTCAAATGCTTTGCATGAGGTCTAGCACAAGCTGTTCACTGACCCACTTTGAGCCAAATCTGATTTGAATGGACACTCTTCCTCCCACCCAATCAATTCCATTAGCTGTAAACAACAACAAAACAGACACGTCAAGCAGAGCCCAAACTATCCAATCTGCTCCACAGCTGATGCTCAAACACAAAGAGACAAAGAGAACTCCTGTGAGGCGGCCACTGTGATGGTGAATAACCCTAAGCTGTGTTTCCCAACAGACAAAAGGGAAAACTGGCAGCGTGGCTGACATCGACAAGTTTCTGACAAGTGTTCGCATAGAAGAATGGAGAGACACAGACTTTCAGACTTATAAGGTACTCCTTAAAGAGTGTTAAAACGAGGAAAAGCACCAGAGATTCTGAAAGCACGCCCCTTTGGAATTTCGTAAGGTTGTAGGAAGCTGACACCAATGCTGTAAGGAAACATGCTTTCAGAAAAGTGAGTACTGATGGTTTTATTGTTGAGAATTTATGAAATGCAAAGTGAGGAAACAAAACAAAAGCCCAGATCAAATATTTGATCTTTTTGCCTTCTTTAATAGGCACAGTTGCACAAAAACTTTATTTATAGGATTACAGTTGGGTGTATGATCAACCTATTCTATTAAACAGGTGTTCAATGATGATTAATAATACACAAAAACTGTAATCCAGTCATGAACTGACACAGAAACTGCTGCATAGGAGGCTTAAAACTGGGCCAAACTCTGCTACCAAGTTGAGGTTGGGTTGAGAAAGGTAGTTTCAAGTCATGGCAAGATTAAGACAAAGATTTATGGTTTCAAGATCAAGTTTAATCACAAAACAACAGGCAAAATGTTGAGGATTGTAGATATTCCAGTAGGCCAAGGAAACTTTTGCAGTAGGCGCAAGTCACATCAAGCTTATTACCATTCGGAAATTGAAAATGTTAGATAGAAAAGTAAGTTACATTATCTTTTTTTTTTTTTTTTTGCATTTTAAGGATATGTCTTTGGAAGAATTTTTGAGAAACCGTCCAGAGCTTTTAGCTGCAGAAGATCCAAAAGTTTACCGAAAACAGGAAGCCATCTGGGAGCTGTTCACCAGCGAATGCATCTATTTCCTCGATCAGCTCATGGTTTTAAAAGAGGTCTGAACCCCATTTACAGCAGTTGAGTGTCCTGTTTTTTCACAGGACACTCAATTGCTATAATTACAGTTTTAAACAATTATGAAACTATTATTTTGCTGTTTGGAAGTAACAAAAAACATTTTGTGACGTAGGTGTTTTTGACCACACTAACAGTCCTGCAAAGGAGAGAGTATCTGCTGGACATTGACTCCTGGGGGCTGTTTGCTAATCTCAATGAGCTCTGTCTGGTATGAGAGATCCTGATGCAGATACATGAACCATTAATGAACTTTTGGGTCTGTTTTCTAAAAAACAAAACCCTTTTCTTTCTCCACTGTGGTGCAGGTTAGCTTTGGCTTCCTCACTAGTTACTTGCGTGTCATTAAAGAGATGTGGAGCAGTCCTGACAGCTGTAGCACCCAGTCTCTCCTAGATCTGCTTAGAAAGGTAAGTATCCCTTTGTGTTCAAGGTGCATTCTCGCACGAAACGTCAGAGAAATCCCAGAGAAACTTGCATAATGGTACATTTGAACTTAGCTAATTAATGTCTAGTCACCAGAAAAAGAGCTTTTCTCTATTATTCTGTTCTCATCTCTCTCCTGAATTTCACTGTTGACTTTGCAGGCATTTGGTGAGAGCATTTGTCATTGCCTCCAGAAATACTGCCTGAATTACAGCACAGCCATCCTTTATCTGGACAGCCTGAAGATCCGGGAGGACTTTGGCTCTTTCGTGAAGGTAACCATGGCATGCATGAATTGATATGGTAAATCAGGGCTGGGTCTCTACACTCTGACAAGATCTAGGGGACAGGGCAAATGGAAGTGTTGGCAGGAGCTACTGGTGTTGACTCAGCTACTTTCCCTCTCTTACATCATCTCTGAGAATTGTTCTGTGATGTGTTCTTAAGCTGTCTCCACATCAGTGTTTGGCCTGTCGCTTTCTTGCTTTTCCACTCGGTTACTCAGCGAGGAAGTGATTTGTGACTCTAATTATGATTTTGTTTGTTTGTGTAGTGGTGTGAGCGCAACGAGCAGTGTCGCCGACTGCAGCTGAAAGATCTGCTAGTGGTTCCTTTGCATAGGTTCACCCGGTACCCTTTGCTTCTGAAGAACTTTGTGAAGCGAAGCTGCTCAGAGGAAGAGGAGAGCGCTGTCCAGTGCATCGTGAGCCTCGTGGAGAGAGCCATCTGTATGTGCCAGCTATCACTCTTACTAATCAATGTATGGATGGAGCAGCGGGAGAGTTGGGGATAGGGATGTAGCCGCAAGGTTAAATTAACTGGTGTGACTCATTCATCTCTCAATCTTTTGGGGCTGCAAATTAACAATCATTCCCAAAATCAATTAATCAGCCAATTATTTATTCCATTAAAATAGCCTACTTTACATTCTCCGCAAGATAACTAGTGTTTTAACAATTTTTAACCTAGTCAGCTATCCTATGGATCTGGATCACTTTTAGGATAGCCTGGCCTAGATCTAATTAAAATTTCATTAGAAAATGATCAAAGCATTTTTAATTTAACACCATATTTTAGCAATTAAGGGAAAATGTTCTTGTAATATTAATTAGTAAAAAATACTCTGAAATCAAGGTTTGAGCCCTATTTAACCAAAAACTCAGCTTTATTGATTTATGAAGAAGAGAACAAAGAGAAAAGTGGGGGGGAGAGAAGAGGAGGTGGATGGAGGGAGGGGATGCAGGGTAAATAGAAGAATTTCTGAAGGAGAGCAGCCAACACAAAGGCAGGTTGCTTTTTTTTTAAGCTTTACTTCCTGGTTTTGATGTAACTTCCTGTTTGTGTTGTTTTGCCTGTTGCCTGTTGTTTTATATATATATATATATATATATATATATATATATATATATAAATACAATATATACAAATTGTTCATACATAACGGCACCTTTTACAAATCATAAAAAAGTACACCTTAAATACACTGTTCAATGTTCTGATTGGCTTCCAGATTTGATTATTCAGAAATTCAGCTCAAGTGAAAGTTATTTATTTAGAGATGAAACTACGACTTATGTTCAAGTTTGCCCAACTAACACTTTATTGCTGGTTTTGTAGCATTTGGACCAATTTTATTGTTTTTACATCCACAACACAACCAAAAAGCATATTGCCAGAGCTCATTAAGGGAAAAACGAGTTATTATGCTAATCTATAATGTAATAGAACCAATGTCATGATGAGCAATACTGAACCACTATAGTCATGGTGGAACTAGTATTAAGTATAAGCTCTGTGTGGATTGTAACCTTCTTTTCGAATGTCATCCAAAAAGGCATGAGTCGAGCAGAGATGACCCGCGCAGTTAGAAAACCAAGTGACCGGCAATAGCTAGCAAAGGAACTGATGATTTTTACAATAGGACTCATGCATTTAGATTGTAATATTTAATTTGAATTTGTTCTCGTGTATATTTACATATTATTCAATGTGGAAATCTCAAATGTATTGGGGTTCGATATGTTATCTCTCCTACATGTTGATATCAGCACTGATACTTGTACATTTATAGGAGATAGTAGAAGTACTGCATCTGGATTGGTAGAATTAGTTTATGATGTTTCTTTTTTAGAAATGGAACAGAACAAGGGTCACTCAGACACTGAAACCCGAAATAATCATTATATGCTGTAAGATATCAACCAACCACAACAGACTTCACTCTCAGAGCTAAAAACATTTATTAAAGGAAATTTTCAGAGAATCATTGACAAAACCAAAAATGCTGCGATTCTTGTTTTGTAATCATGGATTCAAATAAATCATTAATTTAAACATGTGCATTAAGTTTGAACTGTGATGTCACAACACTTTCCTTCTTGCTGTCGACAGCCTTTCTTAGAAGATGCTTCTTTGATCTCATTTGTAAAAAAATATATATAAATCCAGAAATCCCCTTTGACAGCTGACTTTTCCTGTTCTTGCTCCGACTCCTGTTTGTCAAGCATGTGAGCCACGGCGAGAAAAGATTTGCAGAGTTACCGTTGCAACACCTTATTTATTTCAAAAGTCAAAAGTGCAGAAGGTGCATCATGACTTAGTAATTCAAGTAAAAACCTGTATTACACACCGTGATATAAATATATTACAAAGTGTTTTACCAAATGGCTAGGCAAGTTTATTTTTATTGCACATTTCATTCAAATTCAAAGTGCTTTAAACATAAGAAAACAATAGAGTATGGCCAGATAGAAATGAATTTATGAATAAATGAAAGTATAAAAACAAATCATATATTAGCATAATGATTAAAAATGGAAATTAAGAAAAATTAAAATAATGAAATGCAGAGTTAAATAGTTGTTCGGACATTGGAGCTCAGTCGAACAAAGCCCGACTGAAAAGGTTTGTGAGTTTTTTGTGGTCAGGGGGTGGAGTTTGATGTCGTCCTCACGCTCTGTGACCTCTGTGTTTACCATTTGATCACCAAACTGAAGCGCCTGTGTTTGTGCACATGCAGTGCTGAACCATAATTTAAAAAATTCCATGAATTCACTGCGACCTTTTTTTTTAGTAGAGTCATTACAGCGTTTCAAGGTTTTTTTTATTGTCTATGCGGATGCGTTTTTTTTTTTTAAGCATACACGTTTGGACGCATGTTTTTTTTTTGTACACTAAAGGTCACCACAATGGCATTTTTGGTGTTCATTGTACTTGAGCGTCAATACTAAACACCCATCCCTTAAGGACTATACAAAATGATTTTACATTATTCAAATCATCATGAACACCTTTTATGACCCAGTTCTTGTAAATGACTCCGGGGTGTGTTCAAATATTCCGGGAGACTTATGTTCAATTAAAACATGTCCTTGTAAATGATGGGTGTGAGCAGAAAAGATGAAGGCATGTTATTGTTGGTGTAAGAACCTTCACATGGAATGTTGTGGGCAATCAGAAGTGTCTAGCTTGAACAACTCTAAACATGATCGGTGGCTGTCAAAAAGCAGCTCTGTGTGTTTTGGGAGGGAGGCGTGGATGAATGCCCCGACCTTGCAAAAGCAAGCGTCTTTGTGTGGGCTGACGATACAAGAATAGTCCCACCCTAATCTCTCTCTTTCTCTCTCTCTCTCTCTCTCTCTAGATGATCTGGAAGGGAAAGTGAAGTGGTTGGACAACTATCAGAAGGTGAAGGACCTAAAGGAAGCTCTAGTGTGGCCTCCTGTGTGGGAGCAGGATAAGAGGGTGCACGTTCCTGAGGTCAGCATCAATACGAGTCTTGTCTTTCAGATAACACGTTGTATCAAGTTGTTTTAGCGACATCGATGGCCAGTAAGTGAACTGCAGCCAGCAGCTCATTAGTTGAGCTAATGGTTATAACCATCTTAACATTGTTCTGTAGTACATGTAGTACATTTTGAAATTACCAAAATAAACATGCCACTACACTAAAGGGCCTAGGTTAAATGCTCTGTTCAGTACGTCAGTCTAGAAACATTCAGTGGGGCAAAACAGTATTTAGTCAGTCACCAATTGAGAAAGTTCTCCCACGGTTGCTAGAGTGCCTTAAAATGATGTAGGAAAGGATTGGCAGGCCATGATGAACTTCAACTCATGTTTGGAGGAGAAAGAAAACTGGGACACCTCAAGCTCGAAGTGGAAACATAATGCTTTGGGGCTGTTTTTTTCTGCAAAGGAACCAAAACAATTGATCCATGTAAAGTAAAAAATGGCCTTGTATTTGGAAATATTGAAGGGAAACCCTCATTCAATCAGCAGGGGCATTGAAGATGAAACGTGGCTGGGTCTTTCAGCATGACAATGATTCAAAACACACTGCCTGGGCAATGATGGAGTGGCTTTGGAAGAAGAATTTTGAGGTCCTGGAGAGGCCTCGCCAGTCTTTAGAACCCCATAGAAATCTTTGGAGGGAGTTAAAAGGCATGCCCAGCAACATATTTTAACTGCTCTAGAGGAGATCTCCATGAAGGAGTGGGAACAGTGGCTAAAAAAACCTTGTGAAGACTCGGGAAGATGTGTGATCTCTATCATTACCAACAAAGGGTATACTACAAAATGTTGGCATGAAATTTTGTAGTTGACCAAATGTCCATCACAATTTTCAAATACATTCTGTAAAAATCCCACATTATTTACTGGATTTTTTACTTCTCATAGTTGAAATATGTTTATAACGAAAAAAAAAAACAAATAAATGTATCAACTTTTATATGCCTAAAACCATTTTTTATTTCCGTCATTTTACTATAGGGCCGGACGCCTAAAACGTTTATACAGTAGTACAGTACTTTTTATTAAATGAGGAGAGACTAGGAAGCCTTAACATACATTACAACAGTATAAACATTGTATTTTTTACAATTGTACAACACTTGCGGATTTTTTTATGTGTTTACCCCCAAAAACTAGTTCTGGTATACACTTAAAAAAAGTTTCTTCGCTGATTTGAAGGTACTATATCCCTTGGAATCCCTTAAGTTTTTTTTTTTTTTTTTTTTACTGGTTCATTGCAGTTTTTGAGGAACTGTTATGTGAAACTGTGATAGCTTTTTTGGTTCTTTGTTGTTTTTAATGTGCTATAAACTGATGCTGGACATATACATCATGCCAGGTTGGTTCTAAATAGCTCTTTTGATGATTGGTTCCAAATATGACTGTCGAACACTGGTTCTAAATATCACTTTTCAATGTTAGAGCTGAAGAACACGTTGGTGATGGTTGGTTCTAAATAGCACCTTTTAAGATAAGTGTTAAATGACACCAAAAAGGTTCCCTTATGATGACAGGCCAAAGAACCAGATTCTATATAGAGGTTTTAATAGATGCATGACCCTTCACAGACCCTGAGGCACTTGTTAAAAGCAGTAACGCTGGAGAATCTGGTGTCTCGCCGCAGTCTGCTGCATGATGGGAAACTCATTCTCATAGGTGTGTTGAGCAAGTCACTATTCTGTATAATTTCACACAAGCTTTCATTGCTTTGTGTTGATTGCGATTGACCATGTTCTTTTCTTTCCACACAGAAAATACAAAGTTGCAAGAAGTTTATCTGTTTCTCTTTGATGAGTTTCTTCTTATTACCAAGATCAAGCGAAGCAAGAAGGTGCGTTTGCGCAGCATTGAATATATGCTTAAGATTCAATTGCAACTTTACTGTAGGATTACTGTATTATCTGTATTGACTCATCCAGACGTGTGGCGTGATCTGACAATGGTTTTGTTGATTTAGACTCGGAGGGATTTTGATTGAGAACAGTAGCTTTACATAATCAGTGGAGCAGGACAGACTACTGTGCTCACTGCAAGTGGAGCGTTGTATTGTTTACTTTACAGGGTGCTTTTGGTTTCATACAATTTCTTAAAATATCTCCTATTCATAAAAACACCCTCAGTTGCTTTCTGTAGTACTGTTTGTAATTAAAAACAAAATATACATCTTTTCACAAGAAGATAACAAAAATACACTCTCTGCCACTTTATTAGGTACATCTAACGCAATTTTCAAGTCAACCAATCACATGGCAGCAACTCAATGACTTTAGGCATGTAGACATGGTCAAGGTGATATGCGCCAGTTCAACAATAGGGAGCAAAGGTGATTTGAGTGCCCTTGAAGTGGCATGGTTGTTAGTGTCAGATGGGCTGGTATGAGTTTTTCAGAAACTGCTGATCTACTGGTATTTTCACACACAAAACAGAGAATAATCTGAAAAAAAAGAGAGAAAAGATCCTGTGAGCAGCAGTTCTGTAGATGCAAATGCTTGATGATGATGCCAAAGTTCAGAAGAGAATGACCAGACTGGTTCAAGCCAATAGAAAGGTAACAGTAACGCAAATAATCACTCGTTACAATCGAGGTATACAGAGAAGCATTTCTGAACGAACCGACGTCTAACCTTGAGGCTGATGGGCTACTTAGGGTGCCACTCCTGTCAGATAAGAACAGGAATCTGAGGCTACAATTCACACAGGTTCACTAAAATTGGACAATAGAACACTGAAACACGTTGCCTGGTCTGAGGAGACGCGGTTTCTGCTGCAACATTTGTATGGTAGGAATTTTGGGTCAAAAACATGGAAGTAGGGATCCACCCTGCCTTAAATTAACAGTTCAGACTGACGGTGGGGGTGTGATGGTGTGGGGGGTATTATCTTGGCACCCTTTGGGCCCATTAGTACCCATTGAGCATAGTGTCAATGCACAGCCTACTCAACTATTGCTGACCCTTTAAGAATACAGTGTACCTATCTTCTAATGGCTCCTTCCAGTAGGAAAACGAATCATGAATAACCTCAGACTGGTTTCTTGAACATGACAATGAGTTCACTGTATTTCCAGTACCTTCTTGAATCTATGACATTAAGGATTAAGACCGTTCTGAAAGCAAAAGTGCGTCCAACGCGGTACTAGCAAGGTGTGACTAATTAAGTGGCCAGTTAAGGGATATTATGAAATCTGGAAAATTTCGGTAGGAAAAACCTCAAATTTAAATTTTCAAAAATCTTTGTCCAATTAGTAGCAAGCACTTCCTTGTCTGGCTACACCCAATTTAAGTTTAAGCCTCAAAAACAGACATCACAGAAAGTGTGCAGAGTTTTTAGAAGTTCCTATGGTCATGATCCACTGACTGGCATGCTAGATGCTACATCATGACTTGCATGGAACGCTCAGGTATTGCACATTTAAATGCAGTTTAAATACTTGCTTTTATTTTGAGAAACTGGTTACCAGTTCTCACTGGTGTGTTGTGTTGTGTTGTAGAAGCTAGGCTTGCAGGATTCATCTGTGACACTTGATTTGGAGCTTCTGCTTCAGGATGGCTGCACCTTTACCGTCCTAGAACAGCCCATTCCTCTCGATCGTTTGGTCCTCAAAAATATCGACCAGCTCAATGCTAACGGTCGGCATAACACATCTTCCGTTATTAGCTGGTTAATTTAAACAGCTTAAATAGATGCTCATCAGGGATTCATGTTTTCTCTTTGAATGTTTCAGCATCAGGTTTGCCCAATTCCTTCATAATAATGCACCAGAATCGTTACCAGCAGTGCATCGGCGTCTTCATCCTGCAAGCACAGTCCGAACAGACAAAGGTGAATCCTCACTTTCTGAATGCACTCTTTAATTCCTATTGCTGCTGCTTAGATACAGTGACAGAAAGAAGTATTCGACCCCCTGGTGAATTCTCCACTAAAGGTAATGAATTTAGAACTCCATTACGGTATAATAGTCAAATTATATACGAGTCATAATAAAGAACTCATTATACACAGGTCATAACTCCAAAAAAAGCCCAATTTAAATATGGAAACATATGGTATAAATATGGAAAGTCTGGTTTGATCTGATCTATAGATAGATATAAATATGATCTATGCTAAATGTGTCATCACCAGCTCTGGAAAATAGATAAAAAAAAAAGTTTATTTACTGTCTATAAACTTAACTTCATCTTCCCATCACTGGGAGCCTTCACACGGTCCATTTCTACATTTAAATAGAAAACAATTCTAACTCGAAGGCTAAAGTTTGTGAACAACTGTGACGTTGGCTTGTAAAAGTGTCATTTAAAATTATGTTTGCAAAATGGAATGGTTGCCAAGGTATAATTTTTAGTTGCTATGGCAGTGACATCATACGAAGTTTCCATGTCGGTATGAGTAAGATAAAGCAACCCCCATGTCTTTATCATTTACCAAAGCTGAAATAAGAGTTAAAAAAAATTGGTTGCTAGGGTAAACAGTTTGGTTGCTAGGGAGCAGTTAGTGATGTCATAACATTTTTTGTTACTATGATTAGCATAAACAAACCCCCATTTCTCTGTAATGTTCATCTTATCATTGACATTGCCATATCCCATTTATTTTCAGTAGCCATGATAATTAACGTTAAATATTTAACCCCCTGTAGAGCCTGGGGGTTTAAATACTTTCACACAATGGTTAGTAACTGATAACATCCTCAAGTGTGATGAGCTTGAAGTTTTTACGAGTTTCTCAGGCTGAGTTGGTTTTACAAAGTTGGACCCCATCTTATCAATGGTAAATTTTCCAGCATTCTCAGTGGTTTCCCAGAATTCCTTTTGTGGTACCATTCTGAGAAGATATAGCAATCAGAGTCAGACGAGTCTTGATATCTTGGCATAGTTACTATAAAAAATATTTCCAGTTAGAAGGTTGTTGGTTGCCCCGCCTCTCGCCAATGTGCGCTGGAGATAAGCACCAGCAGACCCCGAAAGAGAATATGCGGGTTGGAAAATTAATTAACAAGAAAGGGGGCTCAGAAAGAAAGAGTGTCGCTAAATAATGCATGTGTACTGTACGGTATTTTTCAGAAGTCGTGGCTGATGGAGATCGAGACGGCTGTAAGTTCTCTTCTGAAGCAGGATGCTCAGCAGCCGCGTGGAAACTCTTCTCTTCACTACACTGAATCTTCCCAGATCTGATCCGCTCGTACTCACACAGACACCCGACTGAAAATAACATAACACTTTGAAGGAAATACCCAAAAGCATGAATTCTGTCAGTTTACTTAACCTTCATTTCTTTGTGCACCCCGCTATATTTTCTTACTCTGTGGAAGAGATCAGAAGCAGGTTTCCACGGTTGTTATTGTAACTTATAGTGAGACTGAAACCGTGAAAGTATTTGTTGAGATGATACAATTTGGCATAAGAGCCAAAGCAACCTTTAAATGGATGCGAGGTACATTGCTAAAAGTATTCATTCACTTCTAGGTATACCGCATGAATGAAAGAATGGGCATTTCTCTGTGAAATCTAACCTGGTTCTTTAATACGAAGCCACCTGTGCAAAATCGCCTCTTCTATTGGTCGTTATGAAGGTTTGTGCATCTATGTTGCATTCACTGTCACCAAGCAGAGCCTAAGTGACATAGGAGATATGTGTATAAAACAAGGGCCTCAGAGCCAATACCGGAAGTCTGTGGAAACACAAAGTGAACCGTGTTGAGTAGAGCTAAGCCAAACCAAGCGGAGTCATGCCGTTACCGACACATAAGTGGAACAGCAGCAAGTAGGTCATTACATTTTCCCTCTACTAAATATTCCAGTCAAAGGCTGGTGGTATTTCAACAAAGAGAACGCTTTTGGGAACATCAACTCATCCGTCCAGCAATCAAGATTTCCCCTTTTATGAATATTTCCTCCTGATATGATGGTAAAATACCAAGTGTGTACCACATAAACTTTAAACATTTTTTCCTCAGAAAGTACGGCATTTACACACAACGGTTTTAATGATTTTCTAAAGTCATTCAAACAGTGAACTTAAATAGTTTTTTTTTCTTGGCTCAAGTTTATTTTTGTGTGGTTCACGGTTAAATTTTCAACCTAAAAAAACAGGCGGGACCATTTGATTGACAGCTACACAGAGCAGAGTTGAGATACTGGGGTCACTGTCAATAATCAAATTCAGAGAAGTCGCACTTATATTCTTATTTATAATTACAAAGTAAGTTGTACAAAACATGGTGTGTGTGCTAGTCAGACTTAAGGCAGAGCTCTGAAACCATGATGGTTCAATCCTCATCAGGAAGTTGCTTGTACGCATATGCAGCTGTCAATGGCAACCTACTCTCCAGCTTCATATTGGGAGTAGGTGGTGTCACGTCGTCCATATTTCTTTAGTCTGGAGAAACACCAAGAGATATAGTCTCTCCAGCATAATATGAGCCTTCCCAGAGCCTCTTCTTGGTTGGACATGCCTTGAAAACCAAGGACCTTTATTGATACGAAGGGGTGGTGGCTCTATTCCAAGTTCCTCCTAAATTCCTTCTACAAGAAAATCCCTACACCTTGTTGGGGCTCTTATTTTGGCCACTTACTTCCAAGACTGTATTGTATTGTATGGCCAAGTTGATAGAATGTGAGCACAGCAACGCAATCAGACCTAGAACCGAAAAATAAGAAGCACAGAATAGGTGTTTACTGTAGCTACATCAAAGCCTTACATCACCAAGTGCCCGATGTAGTCAGAAGCACTCTGGCAATGAACTCTAAAAGAGTGATGTCGTTTTTGGAGAGGTGAACCCTGCTATCTGGAAATCAATCTGGAGCCAGAGTAAGCTGGTTGGCAGGAAATGGTAATTGTCCGTGTGCATTGTGCAGGTTAGAGAAGGAGGTAGATTATGGTGAAGGGTTGTTTTTCAGATTGTGTGCGTTGAATAACGTTGAATTCTTCAGTTCACACAATATTTTGCATGCTGCTGCTTTTGATAATACATTCTGAAGGAGATGTTAAGTAGCCACTCAGCGGCAGGCACTGATCTTTACCAACTTCAGTCAGCTATTTATAATTGCAGTTAGGCGATATCAGAAAGCCTTTGCCACACGGAGGTCTTAGCACTTAGTTTGTTTCCTGGCTTAAGCTCCCTTTCATGAATAGCTCACCTAATACACATTCCAGGCTCCCCAAATACATTTGCCTTATCAGGTGAACAACAATACAATATGGTGAATAAGGCGACCATTAAAAATGAAATGGCACCAGTAGATATAGCATTGACATGGATGAGTTTGGTGTGGAAGAACTTGACCTGCACAGTCTTCATAGACAGATCTCTCACCCAACATCAGTGGTATCATCTCACAATTGTTCTGGAAAAGACACCAAGCAGTCCCATGAACACAGTCCAAAACCTTGTTGGAAGCCCTCCTATAAGTGTTGAAGCTGAAAGGTGTGTGAATGTCATATTAAACCCTATGTCACTTATGTTCATATACGTCCAAAGGCAGACGAGTGAATACTTTCAGCAATATAGTGAATTACATGATACTAACAGCGGAAACATTTTAGTTCCATACAAAAATAGCAAATTTCTGTCACATAAAAGATGCAAAGATGGATAGATAACTGTAAGAGAAACTTAGTATTGTGAAAAATGTTCTCTTTCCAGGACTCCTGTAGATGCAGCACACTTGTATTTGTATAAAATGAGAGATTTATTTTGTTTTGTTGGAGTTACATGTAATTCCTGAGCTTGACCCATGAAAATAAAAAAAATTGGCATTGTTTTCCATCTATTGTGTGGATAGAACTGTTAAAATATTTTTCCATAATATATATAATTTTTTAATATTTCTTTTAAAAGAAGTATGTTTTGTGTCTATTAGCAGTAAAATTTCCCAAACACACACTACAGATATTACAATAACAAAGGTGTAGTGCGAAAAATCTGTTAACACTGGTTTGATAATTCCCCTACAACTTTCCCCAAAAATTAGGCCAGAACTTCTTTATATTTACACAGCGGGTTATTACAATTTCTGTGGTAACCGGCAAGAAGTTACCTGTGGGAAATACCGCAATGAAATTCAAATGAGCAAGCCTCAAATATTTTACACAATCAACACAAAGGGGCCGGTTTTATTTTAACTTCACCAAGCTGGAATAGCTAAAATATCTTTGCAATGGTGCAAGCTAATATTATTTTATGAAAATTATACAAACCTAAAATCATGACAAAAAATGCGTTTATAGACTTTAGCGCAAAGCAAATGGATTTCAGATGTTGAATTGACAAAGCCTTACTTTTTAAACCCATACATAAATAAAAGTAAAAATCATTTCATTTCTAAGGTCCTGAAATAAGACAGCGTCAGACTAAAAGAAAATAGAAACAGCTAGTTTATTATTTACTCTTCAACATGATGGAAAATTAGAAAACACTTATGTAATACCTCTGAACATTTTTTCCTCTTTAAGAACCAAACGTCTCAGTTAATCAAGTAGTTTGCCTTCAAACCCAGCACCTCCTGTCCGGAAAAACACAGGTTAAGGACTTTTATTATAGGTATCCTGATGAACCGTTTCATCCATTCCTGATGTGGTAGAGAGCTGGTAAACAATGAAACATCTCTGAATGGTTTAGCTTCTTGAAAACACACAAAAGATGACAAATAAAGCCAGACATACGTAAGGCACACAACACATCAACACAATATTAATGTGAACACCCTGATGGCCAATGGAAATGTGAATCAAACCAAGAGAAGATAAATCTTCACAGCCATTAAAGAGATAACATTTATGGTCATAGCTGCACTCCCCGTGTTCCTTGTTAATAAGGTCACAACAATGACTGTTCGTGAAAACAGGAAGTGATGTCAAAAGTTGGTTTCATGGCAATGATTGGCACCTATGATATTCTTGACCGTTGTTCAAATAATTAAAGGGCTATTATCTGTATGACGCTCATTTTTCTGATCACCTCACCCAACCGAGCTGGTGATTGACATCCTGAGACTCTTACATTTATTCCCTATGTAAATAATCTGCTTTTGAATCCATTTAATATCCACAGGAAGCCGGCAATCACACCGATCACATGCAATGTGCAAATCTACTGAGGAGAGTGAAAAAGATCACTGGACCAAGCAGATGGAGTGTAATGGTCTATACAGCAGCTATTTCAAGTGCATTCGCTCTCGTTCTGTTTCTCATAAAGATAAGGTTCAATAATAATAATAATAATAAAAACTCGTTGGTTCAAACCTGTATGACGGGATGCTATTTTTTGGTGAAAAAAAAAATTACCAGCTTTTGTTCACAAAGTTTAGACTAAAAGGGTAGAGATGCTGTTGATCTGGCAAAAAAATAAATGTAGAATTGTTTAAATATATATATATATATATTTAAATGTAGAGTTCCCAGAATCCAAATGGTCAATATTGTACTGAATTGTATTGTAAAAAAAACAACAAGAGTTTTAAGTAACACACTTTCAGTAAGTTGCATTTAAATGAATAACTATTGTTTTAGAGACAAATGTCTAATGTAGATTGGTGATTGCTGGTTAAGTTTTGCAAGAAAAAAAAAGTTGTCATTGAAAATGGTTCACTTTCATAAAAACATCTCAAGTTGTAATGGAACATCTTTCTCCCTTTAAGTCAAACACGTGTTCAATTAAATGCGTCCCACATCTGCAGAATCTGCTCAGGTTGACTTTAAACATAGCAGCAAACATCTGAAACACAATCGTCCGTCTTTCATTCATTTCCACTGTGCTAGCACACAATCAGTTTAGTGAACAGTTATTTTGTAAAAGCAGGCCACAGACCTCCAATGCATGTAAAAGAGAGCAAAAAAACATATTGTGTGCATCTGTAAAATTACCACCATAACCTGGTGCGAAGCAATCAAGTGTGTGATCGCACCGGACACAAGAGCAGCAAAGCTGGTATGTACATTACACCCACAGACCCTACTGCAAGGTCACAAGTGCACACTAATAACCCCATAGTGTGACAATTACATCTCAACTATACATGTGTATTTTCTCTGTATATTTACTTAGAAATAATTGGTGATCAATCGAACCAGGACCGTTGGCTATCCTCTGATGCCCTCTGTATGGTTAAATTTGCTAAAAGATAATGTCAATCTAAAAGCCGGAGCTCCTCAGAACTAATAAACTGATGCGCTTTCTTTACAATGGTTGCATCTGCTCAGGCCAACTCCCTTTGGATTTCTCTGGGTCTGCAAGAGGCCTGTTAGTAGCAAAGGCACTGGACAGGTGTGGACATCCACTCTGACCACTTTACCACAACTGGACTGTCAGCATCATGTGACCAGAGTGATTGGCAGCTGAATAAGTGGCGTTTCAGCCCTGGAGCTCATCGAAGCAGACAGCACAGACTCGCACGGGCTTCTTAGAGGAAGGCGTGAGGGCGTTGCGAGCAGAGCACTCGGCACAAAAGATATTCCCACAGTGTCGACAGTGATGCTGAGTGGTACAGAAAGAAACAAAGACGTCAGGTTTTACAAATAATGATCTGACCAAATAACTTTTTGTTTTGATAAACTTAAATTAGACCAACTCATTTTAAACCAAAAATGTATTTCCTTTGTTTCAGTAAAATTTGCCTATTTATTGCCTATAAATTAGTGAACACTTTACAGTCTTTTTTTTCGCTTTCTCAAAAAACAAGTTCAAAATGTGAGATTACAAATAAAGGTTACATCTCCACCCTAATTGTACTACAGCCACCAAATCTGGCAAAAAAAATGGTTTCATATCTTTTCATACTAGTCCCATGAAAGCAATTCTGCAAAATAGCTGGGAAATTTACAATGAGCCAAACTTAAACTCAAACCGAGAACTCAGAGAAACTTCAGATGGACCACACTTATGGAGATCATCAGTCTGTATAAGAGCAAACCAACCACTGTGCACAAGAATTTTTAAAAGGTAGTTAAATATTTACCATTGACATTGTGACAGAAAATGAAATTCAATATAGTTAATTTCATCACTGTTAAATCTTAATGCTCGATTATTTAAAGCTACAGTTAAATACATTTATGGTTTAGGAAATTCCTTGAGGAAGGGAGTGGAAAACAGAGAGATTTCAGATCTCAGCTGTCGTATCCTATGCATCACTGACATTTGATCTCTACCACAGGAGTATAAAACAGATGTTTTCTCTCTTTTCTGTCCTCACTGGCGCAGTGATCCGTGCACGCTTAATGAATTGTTAATCTGGTTATAGTGAATAAACTTCAGCTGGTGCTGTGTTCATGTCCACACTGGTTCCGATTCTTCATGCTAATAGAGATCTTTTCTATAACAGCATGTAATAGTCAGTGAAAATAAATGGAATGTGGCAACGAAAATCACTGAGAAGTTGGGGTTTGTTTACATTAATCATTATAAAACATTTTTAACTATGACGTCACTGACCACTCCCTAACAACCAAATCATCTCATCTCACATCTCAGCTTTAGTAAATGATAGACACTTTATGTAACTTATATTAACAAAGGAAATATTTTAATATGTCACTGACCTCTCCATAGAAACCCACATTTTTACCATAGCAACCAACCATAGCTAAGGAAAGACATGGAGTTTGGTTTAAATCATTAATATTGACTCCTCTACAGCAACCAAAATGCTAACTTGACTACCAATCCACTTAGCTTTGAAAATCATCTTAAATGATTTACAATCCAACATCAAAGTTTGTGTACAAAGTTGGTTATTATTACCACTTTCATGGCTAATTAAATGCGGACAAAAATAAATATAAAACATTTCAAATGATGCAAGCACACACCTGCTTCAGATTTGTTTAACACATGACATGGGAACTTCAAAGAGATTCTTTTGTTTGGTTAAACTTGCTTTGAACCGCTGTGTCATGTGACCACACAGTGTTGTAAACAGAGGGGTCTGGTTCAATGGCACGGATCTCTACCATGTATTGATCTCATTCTTTTAGCCGAGGGGCAGCCTGCATCATCAATAGAATGCATGAACGAGTTTGTGATACCAACCCTCCTCACAGTGACCGAGAAACCTTTCCCACACGCCATGCAGTTCTGGACCTCATGGTCTTCTGTCCACTTCCGTGTGAGGGACTGTGACTGTTTAATCTGTGAGCAAAGGAAGACAAACAATAAATTCTCCATATCTTCAGATTTTAAAGAGCAGAAGTGAACTGATCTGACCTGCAAAGACTGATTCTCTCGACCAAGCTCCTGCATGGCGGCTGTAGTGTCATCAAGTTTCCTGCGCATCTCCAGCATCTTAGTCTGTAGCTTTTCGATCTCCCCCTCACCCTGGACACACCTGAAAGCAAAAGAAACTGAGACTTTTTACATTTACAGCATGTTTTTCAAACATGCTGATAGCAAATAGGGATCGAACCTTTGAAGCAGAGCGCGTCTCTCGTCTTGGTTATTCTGGACAGTGGCTTCCAGTACAGCGATCTCGCCTCTCAGCTCATCAGTTTGCTTCTCCAACTCACCCACACGCCTCTGGCTGCTCTGCCACTCTCTCTTCAGAGTTGCCATGTTCTCATTGAGGGCAGTCACCTGCATGGACAGCTTGAGCTCCGCTTCCTCCCTCTGTCTCACCTGCTCTTCTTTGGCCTTCACTTCTGAGCTCTGAACAAGATAAGCGCAACAGATTGCAAAATATATTATCCGGGGCTGGCTATTGAATGTCAATGCTCTTGTTATAGCATTAATTAAATGTAATAAAAATGTAGTGTTTCTGGAGAATATTGGTCAATTTTTCGAGTTTCAATGGAACACAGCAGAATTCAAACAAAGATTGGTACCAGCTGCTTCTGTAGTTTGTCTGCCTCCACTTTGAGCTGCTGCTCTCTTAGTTTCATTGAGTCTCTAGTTTTCTGATGCTCTCGCTGCTCCTGCTCCAGACATGCTTGAGCTGCTTCCACCTTCCCTTGCTGCTCCACCTTTTGCTGGATCAAGAGCTGTTTTGCTGCCTGGAGCTCCTTCAGCTCCTGTCACACACAGACACTTAAATAACAAACCATTTACAAACATTGCTATCTGTTTAGATCAATGAAACGGTAGACAACCAACGCATGGTCTGAAAAAAAAGCTTTTAAGGTTGAGGACTTAAATCAGCATCTAAAATGTTTTACGGGCAGAGGTCATTAGTCTGACCTTCTTATTCTTCTCTGCTAGAGCATTGAGATCAGCAGACATCTTGTTCTTGTCCTTCTCCAAAGCGCTCTGAGACTCCCTCAGCTCCTCACACTGATCTTTCTCTTTCTTTAGCTGCTGCTCAATTTGTTCCTGCAAAAAAAACAACAAAAAAAAAACAACAACGAGATAACGCAGCTGACAACATAGACATTAAACATACCTGAGAGCTCTCCCTCAGCAAAGCTTTGATTGAGGTAACAAAAGTGAAAACTCAAGCATCTCTTGTTACCTGTTGTTTCTGGAGCTTCTGTAGAGCCTCCACTTGCTGCTTGATCTTCTCATCTCTCTGGCTGAGGTTTTTCTCCAGTGTAGAGTGGCTCATATTGAGCTCTTGAACTTTAGCTTCATGAGCGCTGAGCTGGTTCCTGTTTGTTACCAGCTCTTCCTGAGCAAGAACCAGCTTCTCCTCACATGTCTACATGAGCAAGAAAAGGAAAAACTCACATTAAATAGACATTAAATAATTTATCCGAATTGTTAGGCATGTTAAAATCAAACCTTAAGGTCTTGGCGTACAGCAGAGAGCTCTGACTCTTTGCCATAATAATCAGACTGGAGGGCAGTGAGAGTCTGTTTTGTAGAATCAATGGTTTTCTGGAGTTCAGCTGAGCGATCCTTCTCTGAGCTCAGATCATTGGACAACCCCGTCATCTGCACCTTCAGCTTTGCCTCATCTTCAGTCTGAAATGGAACAAGGCGTAATTTATTTTTTTATTCAGGGGAAAAGAACAAAATGTACATTTCCCTAACAATGATCAATGTTTTTGAATCTGCTGTCATTGTAATGCGATGTTCTGTTACACCATGAACTCACTTTAAAGCTGAAATGATTGAACTGTTAGATTTTTAAGGCTCTCTGCACATTAACCGTGTAGTTGATCTTGGTTTGAACAAAAACAGTGGCACAGTGAAGGAGCACCTTAAAGTTGGGTTTAAGGTGGGTTAAGAATGATTTTTAGAGCAGTTGTGTCACAGGTCCTTTCACACTGCACGACTATCTGGAGCAGCATCCAGTCATTACTGGATTTCCACTGCAATAGACCAGAAGGCCATTTTGAAGCAAAACCATTGCATAAGTTGCTGTCTCTTTGCCAAGTCACATCACTCAGTATGTGACTCACTAAATGGCAGGTAATCACAAATGACTGATCGTGCAGTCTGAACATGACTTTACCCGTAAACAACTGAAACCTGAAAAAGATTTGGTTTCTTCCCCCAAAAATAAACAATTCCATTTTTTTCCTCTCTATATAAGATTTCCAAGAACACATGGGATATTTGTTTATTCTTAAAGCTGTTTAATTTTAAAAGACATATCAGTTGCTACTAATCAGTTTATGCAGAAAAAAAAGTAGATTTTTAGCCAATTTTGTTTAGTTTTAAGCCAATTAAACTGGCCCTTTACTTTTATTTAAAAAAAAAAAAAAAAAGAACACCCCTTACCTAAAGAATTCAGATGAACACAATCAGATGAAAATCCTACAAACACATCTGGGGTGATTTTCTTACATGTACAGTTTGATCCAGGACAGCAGATGTGGGCTGATGTAGAAAACCTAGCAGTTGTAGCAGAGATGATGTACAGTGGACAGGCCCAATTTAACTATAGCTACTAAGAAAATCAGCCTGAAAGCATTTTATTAAAATATTGTAGATATTTGTTTACGAATCAAGTTATATTTGCATAGCCTTTATGTATACGTGTTGGGTACGGATGTAACGATGAGTCTATTGAACTAATGTTTTAGCCTGAAACTTTCATATTTAAAGAATACAAAACAAGTGTTTAAAACAATGGTGCAGAATAATGTTGAAGAGAAGGCAAACGAGAGAGAAAGAGAGAGAGAGGCCTAGAGAGGGAGTCCTAGAGTGTGCTGTTCACTCTGAGCAGCATTTTAATTTATTCTTTCTTTATGATCGAGGGGTGAGAAATATTATTGTGCTAATATATTGTTTAACCGAGTACTTAGCCTTGCATGGCAGCCGTCTGAAAATATGACTGCTATTATGGGTGTAACGGTTCACGGTATGTGTAAGCGGAACAATGTTCCTAGGCGAGTTTCCGCACAGACAATATTGAGTGACGCACAGTAGAGCTGCACGCCACGAGTAGCAGAGCACGAGAAAGAAAATGGCATCATGGCAACAGCGAAAGAGAAGCCAGAGCTTGAAGACCCTCTCACCTCACTACGGTCTCCTGTTTGAGAACACTTTGGCTTCTCTGTTAAAATACATAACGGGGATAGACGAGTGGATAAATTTAAAGTTGTATGCCGACATTGTTCCACGGAGATCGGGCAGGCAACACATCAACATTTTCTACTGCTGGAGATATTGTCACTGCAACCAGATCTGTGCTCTCTTCAGAAAATGTGGATAGGTTAATCTTTTTAGCCTAAAACTTAAAAAGTTAGTTTTGTTGATATACAAGCTGAAGCTGTTGCTAGTGTTAAAAGTTTTCAGGTCCTAACTAGTGGCAGTATTTCATTTTTTATTTAAAAAAATGTGTTTTTCTTTATAAAGAGTGCAATTTATTTAAAATATCACCCAAATGTGTCACTTTTATTTATTTTATGCAAGAATTCTACTGTGTATTGGCAGCTTTTCAAAATAAAGATTTTGTAAGCTCTTATTGTTTTGTACCGAAAATTAACCGAACCGAACTCTCCAAGACACTGTACCGAACCGAATACGATTTTAGCGTACCGTTACACCCCTAATGGCAATATTTTGTCTCGTGAAAGAATCCATTCATGGGTGCCAGCAGTATAATAATTATTGTGTTAGCAAGGAGGTTCTGTTTTCCTTATAAAGTGAAAATTTGATTTTAAAATAAATCAAAATACTGGATTTTCTTCAAACCTAAACATTACTTTATATAAAAGGACAGTTTTGGTTTTAAGGTTCGCTGAAGTAGTATTCACTGAAGATATACCTCCATCTTTGTTCAATGTAAAAGATACTTTTTTTACCGCAATTTAATTGGGAACCATTACACCCCTAAAGTTGGGTCTGTTACAATGTGGCAAACTAAACAGGAGTGTTTAGAGCACACCTTTCCGTTGAGAAGAGTACACATACCTTTTTAGAAAGGGAGCCCTGTAGCTCAGCTGCCTGTGCCTTAAGCAACTTGACTTCCTGGCTGAAGGACCCTGTGGCTGTCTTCAGTTCTGCCTGTAGCTGCTGTTCATTCTTTTCCTTTGATTTCAGCGTCTCATGAGACTGTTTCAGCTGAGTGTTCAGTGCAGTCAGCTGAGACTGAAGGCTCTTTTCAAGCTGTGCATTTGAATATAGTTGCATGCATTTACACACTTATAAAATAAAGTCAAAAGCATCAATAAATAATAATCTTACCTCTGCTGATTTCTCCAGCTGACCTTTGAAATGGCTTAATTCTTTAGAAGTGCTCTCAGTGGTCTTCTGAAGCTCTTGCTGTACTTTTTGGCAAATCAGTTCCTAAAAAAAACATAAATGAATATTTTTCTCATTCTCAAGTATGATTATTAATGTACACTGTATAATTTAAGGTAAAACATGACTCACCTTCTCCTGCAAAATAACCTTGCTGCTCTTCTTCTCTTTCTCTAATTGAGTCTGGTTCTCTTTCAGGGCTTTGGAAGCTTTGTTGAGGGCTTCTTTAACGGTCATGATTTCTTTAGTCAGAGCTTCTTTCTCTACCTGAGCTTTCTGAAGGTCTGCGCTCTGACTCTGCACTTTTTTGGTCAACTCTGCCTGTTGCTTCTGAGCCTCCTGAGAGAGTTTCTCCAGACTTCCACGCTCCTGCTCAGCCTTCTCTAGCTGTTGTCTTGTATCAGCAAGGGCCGAGGTTTTCTTCTTCAACTCCTCTTGCTGGGTGGAAGCTCTGAAAGGAAAAAAATAACACTGTGCTCAACACAACAAAATTTTATGCATCAAATGTACAGAAAAATATGATGCATGCTCTTTTTAATTTAGTTATGTAATAGAAAAAATAGATATTCTTTGTTTCCAAAGCAGCATGTGTTTAGCAAATATCATCTCTAATATTTAAGCTACATGAAACTGCATTTTCTGTTAAATCTTCTTAAACCTTGCTTTCAGAGTCTTCTTACTTCGGTTTTGAATTGATAATCAATAACAGTTACCACTACTTAAAGCATATTTTAATTGTAAAATATGCTTTTTTTAGACACAAACTACAACAATGTCAAAGCATTTTTTAGCAATATAGAAGAACCTATAATTTTTTAGGCACTATTATTATTATTATTATTATTATTATTTCAGTTTTATTACTACTACTCTCCAGGCCTTCGATGAATCATTGGCTTCTGCTGCAACCAAATATGTATAATTACTCATCAGTCCAGAGCATTCCCTGGCTTTTTTCTACATCTCCTAGGTTTTGGAGCATATTCGAGTCACAACCCTTCCCTTAAGACCACTCCTGGCCAAATCTCTCCAGACAATAGATGGGTGTAGCAATCATGAAACTGAATGCACTGCTGGAGATCTTCTGTTTTGAAGGGTAATGAACTTGATTTGTCTTTAATCTGCTGTGCCAGTTTCCTTGGATGACCACTAAAATTAGAATCCACAAAATTGCCCATTTCTTTGGCCTTACTCAAAAGAGATTTAACAGCGCACCTTGAAAGCACAGTCTGCCATGAAATCTTTCTATAGGAGAAGCCTTGTTGATGCAGTATAATTATCTTGTGTCTTCTTGTTTTTTTCCCTGTTTGAAGAACGAGAAGTTCTTCTCAAGAAGTTCTTCTCAACCTCACTTTGGTAACCGAGTTTCAACAAGTTTTAAGCCGCCTACACAGTTGTTTCTGTTTCAGTTCATGACTGAGTTCTCACCATTGATAATCCTTAACATCTGTTTGGTATACTACGTGGATCATACACCTGACTACAAAATTAATAACAATCTGAGCTAGTTTGGCAAAAGATTAAAACACTAAATTATTCCTTAGCTTTTTCTTAAATTTCTCTAGATTTTCAAAATGAAATGTTTTTGTATTTCCGAAAATATAGTGGTGCAGTGGCCTTCCAGTTGGCACTGTGGCCTTCCTATTAGAAAGTTGTCAGTTCGAGGCTCAACGGTTTGCGTGTTCTTCCTGTGCTTCCATGGGTTTTCTCCGGTTTCCCCCCACAATCCCAAAACATATGTCGGGTTAATTGAATTAATCTAAATTCCCCTTAGGTGTGAATGTGTGAGTGATTGATTGTGTTGCCATGTGGTGGACTGTCCAGGGTGTACCCCCGCCTCTCGCCCAATGTGCACTGGAGATTCAGCAGACCTCCATAACCCCAAAACGGAAGAAGCGGGTTAGAAGATGAATGAAAAGATTGTTTTACAGCTTTTTTTCCACACCTACATAAAACATTTGCTCATTCATGTACAAAACAACGGTAGACGTATCAAATGGAAATATGATGAAGATGAAAGTGTCATTGAAAAATCATCAAAGTATTGAATCAGATCACCAAATCTCAGTGGCTTATAGACCATATTTTGGGCAGCAACATGAGGGAGAATCAAGTAGGAATTGCCAAAAAAATAAAAACTAAAATAAAATAAAAACCTTGGAACATGGTTCAGTATTCATCCTCATCATATAATGAGTTTTAAAAAGAGCCTCCTAAAAAAGTTCTTTGAAGTAATCAATCGTTGTTTCAGTTTCTTTATATTCACAGCCATGAAGCTCTCCTCATTAAATATAATTATGTTCTAAACATTCTTCTTTGCAGATGAAGTGCCTACCCTTGTTTCTCAGAATCTAAAAGACAGTTCAGCTCTTTGGTCGTCTTCTCCAACTCACTGATCTGCTTCTTCAGCATTTGCTGTTCTTTTTGAGCTTGTTCTCTTCCAGAACGGAGCTCAGTCAACTCTGTCTCCGCTTTCTAGATCACACAAGAAGACAGCAGATTAAACGACAGAAATGCTGTTCTTGACATAAGAGATACTGATGTATTATAAAGGCACAATTCTAGAATTTCTCCATCGACTATTACCGTCAATTCTTTTAAGCATAATAAATACGAATGTAGTGGCTGTGATGAAGTGTCTATACTCTTTTCAGTGATACTGACTTTAGTCTGGGTCTCCAGTGTCTCTACTCTCTGTTCTGTGGCCATCAGCCTATCTCTGCTGTCCTTTACGCTGGCCTCCAGCTGAGAGCACTGCTCCTGCTTCTCCAGCAGCCTCCGACCCTGCTGTTCTAGCTGAGACTGTACTTTACTCAGCTCCTGCACAAAATCACCCATGAGCTCACAAAAAACCCTGAAAACAAGAAATGAAATAAAAGAGATGGTACACACCTGTTGTTTGTCCTGCAAAGCATTCTGGGCAGTTTCTAGGTGGTTCTCCAAATCAGCCCTCTGAGCATTTTTGGCTGCTTCGGCAGATAACAGCATCTCAGTCTTAGCTTTTAACTAGAATAACGGAGACATATGTAACATGTTAGTGTTTTAATACATTCAATGTTTATGCAACTACAAATATTCTTGCCATTTAAAAATGTATGTACCGTAAATGTCATAAATCAGTAACAACTCACAGCAATAATTTAGAAATATATAACAAATAAAAAAATCAAATTCAAGCAAAATTAATTTTAAAATTAGTAAAATATTATAAAACTCAAAAGAGGAGAAGACACAGAAGTTACAACTTACTGAGTCTTTTAACTTTCATATCTATCTTTCTATTTCATAAATTTGCCTAATAATACTTACTCAAAATTTCTTTGTGATTTAAAAATTGTAACTACCATCTGAATATAATTATATTACTAAGGGGATTATAATTATATTCTAAGTATATTATATAATTCTATGATTATAATCTAAGGTTAGATTATTCAATTAACCTAATGTTTTTGGGATTGTGGTGGAAACTGGAGGAAACCCACGCAAGCACGGGGAGAACATGCAAACTCCTTCCAGGAACAGGAAGGTCACAGGCGAGCCTCGAACCGGCAACCTTCTAACTGGAAGGCCACAGTGCTACCCACTGCGTCACCGTGCCGGCAAGTTCTGCTTTTCAATCTCAATATTTTTTTAATCTTATAATTTCCATCTTTACTCACTTCGTGAACTGAGATTGGAAGAGATTCAATTTATAAGTTAGAATTACATTCACCATCGCAGAACCTCAATATTTATTCTATTCTAACCCTAACCCAAACACATCTTTATCTAATACTTAGTTACAATTTCTGATTTAAAATGATTCGAAAACTTTCTTATCTCACAATAAAAAAAGTACTGAACTCTCATAATTAAAATAGTCCCCTTTCAGATGTTCATATTACTGACTCAAACTTGCAATTTCAAAGAGAGGTTTAAACTAGACCCTTTACATTAAGACAAGCCCAAGACTACACCCATGATCCACCCGTTCATCCCCCCCGTCCCAGTTCTACATGTGTTTTAGTTTATATATTTTTGCTTTTATATATATATATATATATATCTGCTTTTAAAATATATATCTGAAACGAAATAAAGAAAATCACACACAAAAAGAACATCCATAAATGTAAGTTAATGTAAAATGCAAATAACCTGAGTGTCAAGCTGTGCGATCTTTTCTCTGCTCTCGGTGAGTTGTGCGTTCAGTTCAGTAATGCTGGTCTCTAGGGTCAAGCAGCGGTCTTGAGCTGAACGCAAGTGAGTCTTCTGCTCCTGCACCTGCTCGTGAAGGTTATCCTGAGCCTGCTTGTGACTCTCGGACTGGTTCTTCAGCTTGTCTGTAAGCTGGGTGATCTGAAAAACGAACACTAGACTTACATTCTCGACCGATGATAAAAGAGCAAGAACATGCAGACATCCATGTAGACAGTCCAGTACCTGTTCCTGCAAAGAGTGATTTTTCTCTTGCAGCTGGTTAAGGACAGCTGCTTCTCCTTCTCCTGCCTGAATCTTGGCACAAAGATCTTCTCTCTCTGCCTCCAGCTGGGTCACACTCTCCTTACTCTTCTGTAGCAGAGCTTCAAGATTCTGAATCTTCTGGTCCTTGTCCCCAATCTGACGCAAAACCTGCTCCAGGTCATTCTGCAGGGGATTGATCACAGAATGGAACGAAATATTATTCTTCTAGAAAGAACAACTTTAAATAATCTAAAATGTAAATACGGCAAAAGAAAATGATTTTTTTTATTCAGTTGTGAATGAATAATGGGATTGGGGAAACTGAAAGCCATATTATATCCTAAAAAGGCAATAATTATCAATCTCTTAAAATAGGTCTTATTTAAATAGATTCCGGGGTAAAGAAAACACATTAAATTCTATACCTGCGCCTCTCTGAGTTTTCCATTTGTTTTCTGTTGAAGTGTTTGTAGTTCTTGATTCTGCTGCTTGGATTTCTCCAGCTGATGCTGCAGGTCAGTCGTCTTGATTGAGTTTTCCTTCAACTAAAAAGTTACAGTGATTGAAAAGAGATGTATACAGTAATCAATGAAGTAAAAAAAATTCATCAAAAATAAATCTTAGTCTTTATCAAAGTAAATTCACTAGCCATGCTGGTGTGTGCACAGGAACCAAATGCAAATGACGTACCCAGAAGTCACAGAGTAAGAAGCATAAAGCCTATTCATGCATTAGCAGTCAATGCGAGTTTAACTGATAAAAAAAATTGGGGAACACGATTGACTGCTCAAACTAATAATAAAAAATAAATAACAACATTCTAAAAACTGCTGCAATCCAAAAAAGAAGCAAATAGATTGCTGCAAATTCAAATAGCATAATAGCTGAAATATGAATTTGTATCAAAACACCATGTTTATCAATTTTAAATTAAATATTTTTTTTATTTGTGCAATACCATTATTTCTTGAATTGTAGTTCCTACTAGTGCAGTCAATCAATAAATCACAATTAAAAGACAAACTTTTTGAATATGCAAATGTAAAATAATTAATGTAAACTCAAGACAAAGAAATTATTTCAATTAAAAAAATAAATAAATAAGAAGAAAAAAAAAAAAAAAAAATCGCAGATTTTTGTAAAACAGACTATCTCATGTAAACAACAACTTCGATAAACCACCAATATCCTCCAAATTAACAAATTGAAAGCCACATTTATGATATTTTATTTATAGATGGCGATCATGTGACAGAACTCTGATCACATGACCATGGTGGAAGGCAAGATACTCTTTTTAAGAATGTAATCATCACAATAACTTGTTGTTCAAAACTCTTCCATATTTAACACAGCCATTTTTCCACTTGTTTTGCTACTTAGTCTCAGTCTCAGTGAAGGGGGTGTGGCCCAGTCATGTCAATGCATATTTTCAATTAACAAACTTTTAGTTTCTGTCAACGAGTACCACTGTGTGTTTACCTGCTCCTCAAGACGAGAGAGTTTAAGCTGCAGGTCTGCAGCCTGCTGTTCTCGATCCTTGAGTTTCTCTCCTGATAGCTGCCTCTGTTCTTTCAGACGACCATGGAGCTCCCCCAGCTGGCGCTCAGTTTCCAGCAGTTTTGCATGTAGCTGAGGAGCGAGATAACAGAGGATTAAGATAATCATTGAATTAAAATGAGTAATGGCTTTATTTAAACTGGATTTAGATTCATGGTAATAGTCCAAATAACGAAATAAATGTGCTATTAGAATGAAAAAGTTATTTGATATGAAGAAGAATAAGGATGATAAAATACAAGTTGAAAAAATAAAATTTATTTAAATTAAAAAAAAAAAAGTATATATATATTGTAGCTCAGAATCGTCATATTCCCAACAAAAAGCCTAAATGAGATTGACTGATTTTAATGAAAAGAGATTTGATGCTCACCTGGCTGATCTCACTTTGTTGCTGTAGACCTTGGCTTTCTTTTTCCTCCCGCTGCTGTTGAAGTTGTTTCCTCTCCGTCTTCAACTCCTGGTGGGTTTTCTCCAGCTCAGAAAGCTCTCGTCTAATTCGAGCCGCTTCCTCCCCTCGTTCAGTCAGTTCAGTTTGTGTTCGATGCAAAGCTGCTTCTGTTGAAGATACCCGTGCGTGACTCTCCTGGAGTTCCAAGTCTTTCTGGTGGAAACTAGCTTGCAGAGTCTTCTTAGCGGCCTGTTCCTGACCCAGCTGCCCCTCCAGTTCCTGATTCTCCTTCTCTTTACGCGATAACTTCTCTGATAACACCTGCGGTGAAGCACGATCAATAGATAGGTATTGAGGTTTTTTATTTATAATAAAGCAATAAACACATGCTTATCTTTTGTTCTCACATGCAGAAAAACTATTTTGGAAACCTAGGATGAGGCAGCCGTGAGCAGGGCTGAGGATTTGTGACTTGACCTTGCCTTTGAGCATTCTATTCTAAGAAGTCAAAGGAACTTCGACTTGTCGAAAAGGTTTTGAGGTTAGCATCTGTTTATAAGAACAGCCGTGCACCCTTCCAACAAAGCTCTTTCTTCCAGTGTCAGCCAGATAAATTGTTAAAAAAATTATGAAATGTGATTTCATAACTCCATGTTTTTGTAGACACTAAATGTATGATTTATCAAATGCATTTATAACTGTGTCTGTTCAGTTCTATTAGTTCTCATTCCTTTCAGAGATGTTCTCAGCGTTTACCATGAGCTGAGACACTGTGACAAAGGTCCAAAGACTTCCTTGTTCATGTGTTAATGTTTGTGGCATCTTCATGCACTGGTCTATTTTACCCTCTAATTTCTCTCAAAAACAATAACTCTTTGTAAAACGAAACCAATTGTATGTTATATGGATTTCTGTGTTTAAAAGAGATGTTTTTCCACCAACTTGAACCCACTCGTTTAATGTTTCTTATTTTCATGACTGCATTAATGGAATTAAAGCAGGAATTGCAAAACCTTTCTAATGAAACCCCAAGTGCAGTTGCAAAAACACCAAGAGCTACAAATAAATTTACTCATATGGGAGTTGCTCCGGGGAAGCAACACCAAAAGTCAACTGTACTGCAGAGGATAATTCCATTCAAACCTTCTGCCTCTGAAATCAAGTTAACAGCACATCAGATCACACTAGGGTTCAGTCGCAGACATGCATCTACATCAACTTTTCAGAATTTTATGCTAAAATAGCTGCTAAAACACTGATAAGGGAACTACAGGCTATTTAAGATCATAAAATTGGCATGTTCAAAATGACTTCTGTCTTTAAAATAATATTTAGGTACTATTTTAAAAACCCTATGCAACGTTTTGCCATTAGAGGGAGCAATTAGAAGGTAAACTAATGGAAGTGAAAAGTTTTCCAAAGTTGAATATAATGAAGATACAAAGAAAACAATAAATATAAACCCTACCTTAGCTTTAATAAAACATTTATGTTCTGGTTGAGTTACAGCCATTCACCCAGTTTTGTCCGTGGTTGCAAAATTGTCCTCTTTGAAAAATTTTTGATAGCAAGAAAACTCAACTTGAAACTACCATCAACCTTGTCTAAGCATCCTCTTGGGCAGTTACTAGGATGATTCTATTAACGACTTCTTAATCGGCCATATTTCACTTCCCAACGGTTCCATGGTCCACATTTTTCAGAAGTCAGCGCGCTTTTGGACTCTGATCTCCTAATCCTACCCTGACAACATGAACAATGGACAAGAGTCGTGGGTCATTACCTGCAGCAATAAATCATTCCGACAGTAAAAAAAGGCATGAGACGAATCTGTCTCTGCGGTTTCAATTACACAGCATCTGTGATGTGTATTCTGATTCTCTTTAACGGGCAATCAAAACTCATGGTGTGCTGACAGGACAATGTGACATCTTTGAACTTGACATACTAGGACAGCCACACGTGAAGTTTCCGACAAAACCAGTCATGCAATTTCAAGAAAGCCAGCTGGTAGCACCTTTAAACATTTTATATTTACTAGAATGCAAAATAGCAGAGCAGTAGGTCTTAAAATAGCAATGTCTTCAGCGAATGGTCATTAAAACATACAGCAGGATTTACAGTGAGTATAAAGCATGCTTTGTTTCTCAGCGTGGCCCAGTTATACCAGGCAGTGTGTGTATCCGGGTGTCACCTGGGCCTGCTGCTGGAAGTTGTTTAAGCTGCTCTGTAATTGGTGGATCTGCTGGGTGTAGACTGCAGCCTCCTGAGGACCTTTTTCTAGTTCAGCCTTCAACTGAGCAATCGTCATCTAGAGAACCAAGAAAAGAACAAAACAAATCTGTGAGACTCAGATGGTTTTAGGGAAAAAAAAAAGAAAAAACAGAGCATTTACTTAATTGTTTCCCCCTTTACAATTTAGTGTTGTTGTGGGTTAAGACAATCTCGGCATTAAGGCTGATTCTGATAATAAAGGAGAATGCTAGAAAGGATATTAAATTATATTGGTAAGAATACCAATAAAGATTTATGCCACACCTTGTTTTCTAATAAACAATTAATAATATGTTTACACGCACTGTAGCACAAAATATTTAGAAGGAGACCCTTTTTAAAGTCACATTTTCAAGATGTGAATAATGAGATGATATTTTACAGGTTAAAGAACAGAAATGATTGGCACAAAACATTACCTCAAGGTTTTGAATCTCCACGAACAAGGAAAGCAGGAGGAGGGTAAAGTGGAGGTTGAAGAAAAATGAGGGAGAGGGACAAACAAACACACAATGAGCTCAAACAGGACACACAGCAGAGACAGACACTGCATCTAGAGACAATGGAAAGCTCTAGGTGCATTTGAAACCCTGGAGAACCATCCACTAATCAGACCCAAATCTCTACTATCTGCAAGATGAACGGTTATTAGAACACTATAAAAAATTAAAAGCATGGGGGTGACGACATGCTTTTCTGCAAAGGGGGTAGGCATTCTAGGTAGGTAGGTAGGTTTGGTGAGGCCATGAATTGGAAGATTTTGGGAAACAACCTCGCTCTTTCGGAAAGAGCATTAAAACTGGGTCGTCTGGTCTTACAGGATAACAATGATGCCGAACACAGATGGCACATTCAATGAGTGACTTTCAAGGTCATGGAGCAGCCTACTCTTTGCTAAGATTATGTCTACAACAGTTTGTTCATTTTAATACAATTCAAATCAAAAACATTGTTGATCAAAGCAAGAAAATGATTTATCAATTGTTTCTGGCTCTGAAATAACTATTTTTCAATGCATTATCAGCTTCCCTTTTACTCCAGTACTTTAGAGAACATTTTAGAATATATAAAAATCCTTTTCATTCTAAATTTAAAAAATGAGGTACTTTAATATCTTTACTTGAGTAAAATTCTCTTAGCTCTATATTTCTATTTTATGAAACTCATGCGATAAATTGGAAATTTGTCATTTAAAAATAAAGATTTTTTTTAACACCATGTCATAATTTGCAAATAAATGTACATACACGATTGCATGATGGTCCATTGCACATTGCAAACTAATTTCCAACGTTTCCTTAAAAATACTGCATATTCTGACTTTAAAGCTCTGCAATCAGGAAGCTTGCATTAATGAAAAAAAAATGTATGAGTAACTTTCCACTAGATGGTAGCATTGTGTTTACAAGGCCAAACTGGAATATCAAAAAAGTATAAATGAATCACAACTGCTATGCTTTTGAAGTAAGTGCTTATACAAGAAGCAGTTTTGAGGTCAGACGTGCAGCGATTAGATACATGTTTACAGGAAACACTCATAGGTGGGAGGTCTGTCGAGGAGTTAATTGTTAACCCCAAGAATCTGATCGCTGTGACCCTCAAAGTTTGGCAAACACACTCGAAAACTGCCTCATGACTAAACGTTTGAACTTAAAATTGCATTTTAAATAATCGTAAAGATTTTAAATAATCTTTACAGATTCACCTCAAGTGAGGAATTAAAGAACAGTTATCTGCAATCCATCTTAAAATGACATCTCATTAGTCTTTACTTCACACGATATTGATTCTGGCAATCGCTTCTCTGCTTGCCTTCTTTAATCAATACCACAGCTCAAAATTCAACCAATTATAAAGCATCACGGTTGCTTTAGGTCAGACAGACAAGGTCACAGCAGGTTGAGCACACCTCTGAGGTAGTGAAGTTGGCCTGCAGCTGTTGATATTGGCCCTTGAGGCACTCCGTCTCCTTCTCCCTCTCTAGTGTCATGTTGTCCATTAGAGTTTGCACCTGCACCAGCTCTTTCTTCAACACTTCTACATCTTCCACTCCAGGCCTCTGGAGCTGGAGGAAAGCCAGGGAGAGACAGACTGGATTAGTTTGGGAAAGACGGATGAGTTAAGGACTTGGTGAGGTATGGGCAGCTGCAACTGAGAGGATGCAACTAATTCATTATCACAAGACAAGAAGTGTGTGGTTACCAGCTCCGCAGACAATTTCTCCTTCTCCTCGCTCATTCTCTGCAAATCTTGGTTAAGATTTGTCAATCTCTGCTCCAAAGCTTCTCTCATACTTTTCTCCTCGTCGTAACGTGATTTTATGTCTGAGATATAAAGCCTAAGAGTTAATTGTGTTCTACAAACAACTCACTTGAAATATTTGCATTGTTACATTTAAAACTAAAATGCTTCGCAGGAAACATACCAACTATCTCCGTGGCCAGCTGAGCAGCTTTCTGTTCAAACAAATCTTTCATCTGCTTGATGTTGAACTTTTCTGTCTCAGATTCATTGAGTCTCATCTCAAGCTCTAAAACAAACATAAATAAATAACATATATTTCAACAAATTCTGGAGATTCAGGAGTCTTATTCACATTTTGTCAAACATGCCGATAAGATATAAAAAAAAAAAACAAATATATAAATAATGTTTATTTTTATGTCACGGTTTATCTAAATGCTCAATTCTGATTAGCAATCAAGATTTAACAAATCACTTTGATAATAATGTATTATATTCACAACAATAATAATGCACAGCTATGTTTTGTCATATGCTGAGTGTGTCACCAGTAAACAGTAGTATAGTTAACAGCAAAAACACTAAATATTTTACAATATTAGCTTTATCCTTGATATTTCATTGATCACACCATATTCTCTACAACATTAATCCACATATTCCTTACAGCTGATTGGACACAGTTTTGAAAACTGATAATAATGGATTATTTTCATGTGGTGTTAAAATTCTATCTACAAAATGTAACCATTATTATGGCTTAATCATGTACATACTACCAATCATACACTAAGCATACACACACTAGGCTGTATGGTTATTGTCTCACAATTTCTCACTTAGAACACTGCCGCTGGTCTCCTCTTTGGGGACCGGAAAAACACCAGATCATATTTATTAGAAGCATTCACTGTGAAGTGAGCTTTATCATAAAAGGGAGCCCTCAACAAGTAGAGATCCAACCTACTCCAATTCAAATTCAAATGAATCATACCCATTTTCATGTATAAAGAAACATTGAAATGGTTAGTTTTGCCTCGACTTTCCTCATTTTTTATATTGAAAAGTTACACTGCTTTATTTGCCTATTGCATGAAATCTTCTATGTTGGTTTGAAAAAAAGACTTAAAAGTTTTCAGATTAAAGGATCGACACAATATACACATAGACATGTTTACTAACACAACTAACCATGCTTAATATTCACATGATAATAGGCCCAAATATTATTTGGTAAATTGGTAAAACCAATTTTGGTTGGTCAGTCACAGGCAAATTGTACGCTAAATGTTTGGGATTTCAGTCATGTACTGCTGAAAAAAAAAAACAATAACTTTAATATGAGAAATATTAAATGATATAAAAATGAGAAACACCATAGTATAATAACGGTGTGACACATGGCCGTCATTACTACCATCAAAAAAATATGTTAATGCCTAATATATAGCATGACTCACCTGAATCATCTCCACTTGTACCATCATTTTGCAAGCTCTGCAACCAAAAATGACTCCATTAGAACATAGGAAGCAAACAGCCATCCATCAAATAAATATGAAAGTGGTATGACAAAAATATTTTCACAATAGTTTTTAATATAGGTTGTTTTCCAGAAAATGTACAAGAGGGCTTGATATAATAAATAAGCTTGAATATTTAAGAAAATACCTTGATCTTATTTGATTATTTTCCTTATAAATTGTTACTGTAAATAAATGACGAATATAAATAAATAATATAAATAATCCTCATACTCCTGCTGCTCAGGATTTTCTTTTGATCCCTCGTCAATTACAACCTCCCAACATAGCCTTCAGTTTTGCATTCAACACTCATTTACATTTCGATGCATACACAGAATAAAATTTTTTATTTTTTTTTACAATATACAATATCATACCGCTCAGGCCAAATAAAAGTCTAAACTTCCTCAAATCATCTTTTGTCTCTGCATGAAGCACCAATAATGTCAGATTTACTTTATTTGTTGCTAGTCTTCCTTGTACTTTGTCTAATTCTTTTTTCAATTCTTCTGAAAACCAGCGTTCCTCCTGAAAACAGAGAGAAATTGCACATCAGCAGCTTAAAGCCTAGCACTCATCTAGCGGAAATAAACTGATTAAGCAATGGTGCCTTGAGTGTAGCACATTTCATGCATACAACAGCTGATAAGAAACATGGAAGTCACTGAATACCTTCAGAGAAGCCTGTAAATCTTGGATTTCCTGTTGAAGCAGGGACGGATCCTCCCTTAACAATAAAATCTAAATTACAAACTTTTCAAATGAAGTGAGGCTAGTTTCTTTGGTAAAACAAAAGCAATAAAACTCAATGGCTATATCTTCCTTTTCTCAGTTTAACATTAACCCCAGTGGAGCTACCAAATAGCTCTGTTACAAATTCCCACAACAAGAAGGGGTTGATCATGTATCTGCCCACCTGCCGGGGGAGAAGGGTGATGGCTGGTCTCCTGCTTCATGGAATACTTCGTAATGTTTGAAGAGCTCTTCGGCGGAGTTATGGGACTTCATACACTGGGGACAAATAAAACCCTGCAGACCAACAAATTAACACCACAATGGGATCAGAGAAAGCTATGCTCAGAAGGCACAGCTCAGAGCCACATAACACTATTCCGGGCTTAAAATACTTATCAACATTAGCAGCAGGCATTTAAACATTATAACCATCTCAAGGTTCAGAGATAACGTCTACTTGTACACTGACACCATTTCATCTCTTATCAGATCATTTCAGCTATTTAGAACTTTTGGTCAATCATTGGGCGTGACTAACTTTCATAGAAATGATGAAAATCAAGCCCATTGGTAAGATAATTACATGTACTTTCAGAAGACTTATTACCTATAGAGCAGGGCTATGCAAATATCATAAATTATTGCATAACATTTTTATTTCAAAAAATAATGTGTAGGTTTCTAAAAGGTTTTTAGTTTTGTGTTCTGATCAAAGATTACAAGAGTTAATAATTTGCAAGGCAATTCATAATAAAATAAGAGTAAATGAAGGATTGTCTTTCAGTTTCATTTTACTGACCCATAATTGGCGGCATCAGTGCGATCTAGTGGTGATACAAGGAAAGGATACATTTTCACGTTGCTTTGACCTTGTCTTTGGGGGATTCATGGCTTTTTATTTTGTCCAAACACTTTAGATTTTTGTTATAGGTTCATTATAATTTTTGTGCAGTGAAAATTTAGACAATTTAATAATCTGAAATGTACTTTTGTACAATTTCAGGATTGTTGTGGAATTATAGTGTAATTTAAAAAAAAATATATATATATATTTTTTTATTAGTATTACTAAAAAAACTGATATCAAGCATTGCAACAGAAAGATGGTTTTAAAGGTAATTTATTAAAGCAAATTGTAAAGTAGTATAAAAATACTCAAAAAGGCCCCAGATGTCCAAGGGTTGGTGAAGTCATGGCTTTTCTGCCGCTACAAGGTAATGCACACCCCATAGAGTGTGGAACCACCAATCGGTGTAGTTTGTTAAACTTGCAAAACTACAAGCCCATTCACTACTGTGGGAAGGATCCCTTGACGTAATCCTGAATGCAAGACTCATGTACAAGAATACACAAATTAAGGTGTTTACTTAGCCAGTAATATGTTGGGGGTTTTAAGAAATTAAATCCGGCTTACCTCTGAGGACTCATTATTCACATCAGCAGACGGCTGCTCAGCCTCAGAGCCCTGGGAGCCTCCTTTCCCAGGAGTCTATTTCCACAAAGAGAAGTAATTGGCAGAGACAGAAGGGTTTGTATCAGATGTTGCCTGCCATGAAAACTATATTACTATTTCACACTATTCCAGCCTGGCCGAGCTGATCTGGTATCTGGGCAGGCTACCAAGACTGAGTGATGTTTTGGCCTGCTCACTGAACGTCAGTGACAAGGTGAGAAGACAAGGAATCCTCCATTTGCTTACTATGCTCCCGGACTTTCTTTTGTTTGATGGAAACGCTCTGTGGGAGGGTCACTAAATGTTCCTTTTAACCAGAATAGTACTATATCAAACTATTACCCTTGTGTTACATTGATACGTCCTTGACTTTTAACATGCGTCTACTCTCGGATCTCCAACTCAAGTGGGGAAAACACTGTTCAACTTCACCAGAGGATCTATTAGCCTCTACTTGGGATGAAACAAGAGACCTCAATATTCTGTCCGTGACATGATATCATGAGAATGAACAAGATGTTTAAAAAGGAATTGAAATCAAAACATTAGCTTTTTTTCCATTTCATTACATTTTTTTATTTCATTACATACTATTGAAATCAAAAAATTTTAAGTGTCTAAATTAACTACATTAAAAAGTTTTTAAAAGCAGCAAACTAACAACGGCAATGGTGAAGCATGACTTGTTGTAAAGTGTGTAATGTCATCCATCCACTAGGGGGACTACTTTTTTTTTTTTTTTTTTTTTTTACAATGTTGCCCTTGTTGATGGATAAAAGGTGCAATTACGATTGTTCACAGGTTATTATAAGAGAAAGAGAGAGAAGCTGTGTCCCAATCCAGGTTCTGCATCATTCGGAGTACATGGACTACTGGTTTTTTGGAAAATATTTTTCATTAAAATGTAAATGTTCAGAATCTGGTTCTGTGCTTAACTATATGTATAACAATATGTATACATATATCAATGAATGAATTAAAGAATTAATCTTCATTCATCTTCCAATACCCGATTATTCCCTTCAGGGGGCTTGGGGGTTTGCTGGTGCCTTCGAGCGAGGGGGTCCTAGACGATATATAGCTACACCCCTAGCTTCAATAAATAAAATGCAGTTTTAGCCTTAACTTTTTACCTTGCATCCAAATTGTGAATTATTCATTAGGCAAATAAAATCATTATGCTAGCAAAAAAGAGACTCGAATCAGCAATTTAAAATTGCGGCTGGAAAGCATACTTTATACTAATTTTAATTGGTACAAATTGTAACATTATTATGTTATTACAAAAAGAAAATAATGGGAAACTTTAATTTTAAGAAACACTTTGATCCCCAGGATTCCAAAAATTAATGACAGCTGGTTAAATCAGTGTTTTATGTTACCATGTGACCATGTTATTATTTGACAAAGCAACCCATTCAATTATATTCAATGAACTTCTGTAGTTTGCACATAAACGCTTCAGCAAATAACAAAAACCACTATAAACACGTTATTAACTACACATATGTCTATATAAATATACCATTTATGTTTACATTTGAAATGCATCTAGTCTGTGTCGGCAGACATATAATAGGTTTAAGTTTCCTTTATGGCATCATAAACAGACGTGAATCTTTTCATAAACTGCCGTTAATCATTCAGCTAATTATAAATTATACATCATTGCTATGTAGCTCGCTAACATGCTAACACCTTAGTTTCCACCAGCATTTAAGCAGAATTTTTTTCATGACATTGACTATTTCTCAAAAATACGCACAACTTATTAACGTTGAGTTTGCGACTGTTCTTAAGAAACCATGAACGAAAAAAATGTACGAAAGTCAAAGGCAGGCCCGACAAGCAACACATCAAACAGAACTCAATGAACGTCCAGTGTGCGCTATTACTCACCATTTGTAAAATTCGCCTAAACATTTTGTTGCCCTTTGAGGACAGAAGTATGAAAAATCAAAACTAAACGAGGGAGAGTGTTTTTATTCTGTTGTTGACACCTGCAGACACATTAGTAATGCCACTGTACAAGCCCATCCGTTTCCCTGTGAAGCCCGCCTTTCGCTTACTCATAATTAACGGCAATTGGAAGATTTGATTGAGTGACGCCAAAATGGTACAATCGTGGGCTGCCTGGAATGTGTCTAAACCAATCAGAGTGGAATACGACAGGTCAAAGGCGGGACTTGTTTAAATGGAACACATGACTTCTCACGCTTTTCAAGAAGCGTTGATTCCGGAAGTATTTTCTCAGTTTTTACTGTCATTTACAAATTAAATCGATTATGGCAGAGGTTTTCGATATTTTAGGTCTCGCCACACCTTATAAAAGTGTTAATAAGTACATTTAATCGCAATGTATATGTATCACTAAATAACCATACCTATACACTGTTGATTTAAAAAAAAAATAATGTAAAAACGCATGTAATAAAATAAATAAAATTAAACTTATTTTATTTTTAAACGTATGTATCAAACTAAAACTTATTAAGACTGGAACTACCATTCATAGACATACTAGCAATAAAATGATGAAGTTTTAATATGAAAAATAAAACATGATCAAATGGAATAAATCATTTGCCATTACCAGCACCGACCCCGAAACTATTCCTGGAGTTGGAGAATAGATCAACTTCCAATAAAGTGCAGTGTTTCTTTAAGAGACGTTTTAATGTTTTTATGCCCATGGATTAATTGAACACTGAAATAATTCAACCCATTACAAAATTGGAAGAAACACAAAATAATTTAGTAACGTAACGCAACTTTGGAGAAATTAGTTTATTTTGCCTGAAAGGTTTCAGAGATTTTTTTTCTAAAAGCAAAAAATATATTTAATCAATAGGATTGCCTCATAATCTTTGATAACCAGTTAATGCATAGCCTCGAATTACCAGGAGCTCAGCAGCATATATCCTAATTACATGGTGTAAAACAAACAGTGAGACTCAATATGGTATGGTAAAAACATTTTAAATATTAAAACATATTTACAACCCAACATGCAATCTTCTGTTTGAAGAAAGTTAAGCATACCTGATTAGCCTTATTAAAATAGTTTGGCCATATATTTCATTCAATAAAAAAAACAATAAATCCAGCATTAAAACTAAATTTTTTCAAGGGAGGATATAACTGAAAAAAAGGCTAGTTCTAACTATTAGCTCACCCAAAAAAAGATTATTTTCCTGAAGTTGAACATGAAAAGATACTTTATTCATTTGAAATTAGGGAGTTTAAGGTTGTTCTATCAAATCAACATTTAACAGTGTTCGAGGTGTAAAAGAAAACAGAGTAAACGAGATAAATACAGTCCATTAACAACACCAGATTTCTGTAGCGGTGTGCTGGACCTCACGTTGAGAGAAAGGCAGGGTTCACCAGTCCATTACCAGGTCACATTTACTTGCTCTTACAATCAATTTTGAGGGCAATTTAGTCACACAAAGGACACATAGGAAACCCCTGCAAACAACCTCCAGGTAGGGGAAAATCTTTGTTTTTGTGAAGTAAATGTTCAACCAAACGTTTAGGAACGCTATAGACAGAGCAATAAATGTTACTAAATGTGCAATCATTTTTATTTTTTTTGTTAGGCTCAAACATTCTTTTAAACGGCTAAAAATGTGTAATGTAAAAACTCCTAATATTATAATCATCCATGTTGAATTCTGTGGCCTTTAAAAACGATAAGTTGCCATTGGTTCTTATGCCTTTACGTTTTTCTGAAATATTCAGAATATTGCTTAAGGCATTTAAACCAGTGAGACATTCTTCAGTAATTTTCATGCACCAACTGTGTTTCCTTTCTTTCAGTTATTCCGATTTTCAGGATTCGTGGTAAATCAAACTTTAATACCCAAAAAAAAGGTTATTCAAATTGCACCTTTAACATGGCTAATTCACATTTAAGACCAAACTGTGAAAAGACCCTCAATTTCACAGCATGTTAAACCTATATTACAGGCAGATTTCTGTGACAAAGGCATCTAATGTACTTAAAAGAAGCCCAAATCCTCTTTTAGACTATGTACACATTTTTAAAATTCACTATTCTGTTTATTCCTATCTGATGACTATTAAATAGCGCTAGTTATCAATTACACATAAATAAACAGCCTTTCAAAAGATCCAGTATTCATTTCCAAGCAGCAAACCACCTCCATGACTGTTCTGAACCTTAATGTTGAATTTTCAAATATCCATCTTTAACAATCACATTCAAACAACTGCTTTGTTTGGCCTGAAATGCACATTTGTATTTGACAAACTGGTAAAATGGCTGCCATTGTTCTTATTGACCAGACGCTAGCAGGCATTTCACACCAAGCCGTACATTTCTACATTTCAAAAAAGTTTGAGAGAGTAAACTTTAAAATTATACATGCAGCACTGTCTCTCCTCTAGGAGGCTTGGCTTGAGTGCCAGTTCTATCTGTGCACGCGGGGAAGTGTGTCTGTCTGATGGAGGTCAGCGTTATCATCCGTGTTTAACGCAGACTCTTGAACATTTCCATTTGTGGGGCAGCGGTCAGGAGTCAGTTTCCGTAGATACTCAGCGTGAACAGGTTTGTGACATTGCAGCACCCGGATCGCCTCCTCAATCTTGAACCATTTGCGCTTCCGACCTGTACAAAATGAAACATTTCAGCATCGAATAAAACTGATTTTCACTGCACCACTTTTTTTTGTATAGCAATTATTTAACAATGAGCACAAATTGCTCAACAATGCACCCAACAGTACATTAGTAAAGAAAAAGAGTGCACTAATAAACATTCATTCATTCACACCCGCTTATTCCCTTTCACACACACATTCATACCTAAGGGGAATTTAGATTATTCAATTAACTTAATCGCATGTTTTTGGGATTGTGGGGGAAACCGGAGTACCCGGAGGAAACCCACGCAAGCACGGGAAGAACAAGCAAACTCCTTCCAGGAAGGTCAAGCCTCGAACCAACAACCTTCTAACTGGAAGGTTACAGTGCTACCCACTGCGCCATCATGCCACCACTAATAAACATTAGAAATATTAATCTGCAAATCAACCAAACTATAAAACTTTTACAAAAATAAAAAAGTTGTTACTTAAAACATTTGTTACTTAAGTTAAATGGCACGTATCAGAAGTTAAGTTAGGTGAGTTGACCTGAGTGCATCACGGAGCCGTATGGCTGTACCAGCTCCAAAATATAAAGCGGGACACCGCCATTAAGAGACTTAATAACAATTGTAGGGTATGCATTGGTCATTTTTTGCTACCAGGAAACACCCCCTTAACTAACCCCAGGGAATAACAAAAAAACGTAAAATGGTTGTGTTTAATATGGAAAAGAAATAAACAGCGAGTTATTCTGACAAATACATGTCAACGTTAAATGGGACTCAACTGTAATCAGATGACCACGACTGACCAAATGAACAGCTTTCCATGGACATAGAGATTTGTCCAGAAATTTCATGACATTTATATGTTCCCGATAACAACAACAGGAAAGACACCATACACAGTTCAAATGCGTAGAAAAGCATCGCCTCCTAGTTGTACTTTTTTATTTTATTTTTTTATGCCTTTAGCTTTTATTGGTTTTTACATTTTTAAACAGATAGGACACATGAGAGAGAGAGAGACAAGAAGTGATGTGGATCGAGAAAGGGGTGGGATGGGAAAGACAGAGAGCTTGGAACTTGAACCTGCGTCGCCCTATGCAACTGTGCCCTGTACGCCAACCACTACACAATGGCACAGGACACACTGGTCATACTTTAAAACCAAATTTGTTAGCGACAAAGAAACATTTTTATTTTATTTTATTAGAGACGCTGTTAGCTGGCAAGGTTTTCTGTGGCTAATGCCTTCCATCATGTAACGGGTTATAAATCCATAAATCCAGGTTTCAGCTACTGAAATTCCAGTTATTTCGAATTGCAGCAAACCATTTGCTTCTCTTTCCTTTGGATTAAAGCAGTCTGTTGACGGAAAAGTGTCTTTGAAAATCAGTTCATACAGTCGTTCTCACAACAGTCACATCATAAGTAACATTGGATAAAAGCGCCTTTTTTAATGTTCTGCTAGGAACAGAGCATTTCTTTTAAGCTGTCGGATTTCAGATATCGTTTCCTCATAGAATAATATACAGGGCATTCTACAAGTGATGTCTGACCGAGAGTCTGCATTTACAGTGTTAACATTTTGGGGCAGTTTCTCCTTTGAGTAATAAACTGTGTGTCAGTCTAGTGTGACCTATTCAGCATCTAGTCACTTGTTCCCTTATGATCTCGGGTTTCTGATATTGTGCTCCAACTTAAGGCTAAATTTCGTACAACTCGTTCCCCTCTTGTTTCTCCCATTACGATTCCCATTCTGTCTGAGTAAGGTAAGTTACTTCGGTTGTACATTCTCTCAGTTCCCCCTGTATTAGGGATGTACAAAGTTCAGAATCATTAATTATACAGGCACAGACTTGCTGATTGATTTCCAAAAGGCCCCTCTTTATTTAAATACAGTACAAAAGGTCAAACTTGTCAGGTCAGCATAAGTATCAGACTGAAAGACATTCCTCTGTATATATAGTCTACAAAAGTGTCTCTCACAAAGTGATGAAGCTCAAGAATCCACCTTAAGCTCTTTTGGTACATCACAAGAGATCAAAGGTTAAAGGTCCTTGTTGAATATCAGACCATTGACAGCCTATATCTTGACATTCCACCAAACCTTGTCCGGTAAACTCATTTCCTCTTTGTCTACTAAGGTAACGATGCCCTATTTGGCAGCCAAAGCAACGGTATGGGCAGAGTGAGGCCAGCAACAGGGGAGTGTAGTGACGCTAACTGGAAAACAACTGTGCCCCTGCGAACAAACTTCAGTCTATTTATACGGCTGCTAGGAGTGAAGGATTACCTGTTTTCTGCTTTCCTCGCCATCTACAAATAGTGCACGTTTTGAATTGCGCTGTCTGTGAGCAAACGATATAATTGTGTATCCTTCCTGACAACTAAAAATCTAGTAGGTGAGAGTCTTAAGTGACTAATCCACATGCCTGCCCAATAACTGGAGTAGCTTTGGAAAACAGTTACATAAATCCTCATATTTGCAGCTGCTTTACAGATCAGCAGTTGTGTCTTACGGAAAGAAATGAGTTAGTTATGATAAGCTTGTCTAAAATGTTTTCTACTCAGCCTTGTTTGCAGACAAATAAAGAGCTGGTTATTGATTTACTCAAAGTTTGACAAGAAGTCACTTTGTCAAAGGCCTAGGGAGAGCTTGGGTCCCATAAACTGTTGATACAGCCTGGTTTTTAAATTCCAGTACTTCTGAAGTACTTTACACTCAGCTTTATGAATAAACTGCTTTCTTTGTTGATTCTCTGAGGTCCACTAAAAAGTGGTTAAAAATGGTTTTAATAACTTTTTTAATAAATGGTGTTTAGTAGCCTTGGTCTTTCTGTTTAGAAGCCTTCAGATTTCAGACGTTCCTTTTTGACCAGCCCACTTGCACTTTGTAAGCAACAGATGTAGCTACTAAGCTGAGATCTGCTTCATTATGTGGCTTCAAAGTGCACCAACTGCATAGTTTCTCGCTTTGATGTCAACATATATTTGAGAAATTTAGGAAACTAAATAACAGACAATACCAGTAGGGATGCAACGGTAAACAAAGACACATCTACAAACAATTTCAGTTTCCACAAGATGATCCTAGCCTCATTTAAAAAGTTCAACAAACTAAACTTTTTTAAAACAAGTTTCCATTAACTTGTACACTCACCAGCCACTTTATAAGGTACACTATCTGGGTTGGAGCCACGTTCGCCTTGAGATCTGCTTTAATCCTTCATGGCATAGATTCAACAAGGCACTGGAAACATATTGAGTTTGGTCCATATTGTTATGAGAGAATCATGCATTTGCTGCATATTTGTTGGTGCACATCCATGATTTAAATCTCCTGTTCCACCAAGTCCCTAAGGTGCTCTTTTGCAATGAGATCTGCTGACTCTAGAGGCCATTTGAGTACAGCAAACTCAATGTCATGTTAAAGATATGACATTCCGTGTTTTCCTGCTGTAAGTAGCCATCAGAAATTGATGCACTGTAGTCATAAAGTGACATATGATATATGGTAGGGGTGGGCGATATCTCGATATTTAAAATATATCGAGATATTTTTTAAACTCGATATGAATTCTGGCATATCGTATATATCGATATAATGTCTTATTTTTAATTTTCGCCACTTTGCTTGTGTGCCTTCTCTGTGCTGCGCTCGTCCGCGCCTCCTTGCTTTTGTTCCCCCTCCCCTCCTGTCGTCTCATTCAACATGGCGGCGCCCGCAACCAGCCTGGAGGCTACTTGTTGCAAAAAAAGAAATGCTGGCTCCATTATATGGAAATACTTCGGTTTTAAGTCGTCAGACGAACAACAGACAGATGTCTACTGCCGTGAATGCCGTGAAAGTTTCTGCCAACCAAAGCGCAACTAATCTCCACAATTCTATAACGCGGAGTGTAGAATATGAAAGACAGAGCACAAGGTTTTGTAGCATCACAGATCTGTGGCATTTCACATAGCGGTGGACATGGCACCCATATCCGTCGTTGAACAACGTGGCTTTAAACGTATGCTAAAAACACTTGATCCCAGTCAGATACAGTTTACCGAGTCGGCATTACTTTTCGAGACAGGAACTCCCGCGACTGTACACTACAGAGAGAGCGCGGCTTGCTGCTGAATTGGAAAAGGTTACTTACAACAGAGGTTTCATTTTTGAATGAAAAGAAGGCAATGTGTATTATTTTACAGTTAAATTATTATTTATGTTATCGGGGATTTTGTTTATATCGTAAATGTTACAGGAGCACTTTGTTCCTATTCACTGCCTGTTTTTTAGTTGTTTTATTTTTGAAAGAAAAGGCAATATGTATTTCTTTATTGTTTTATAATATGTATACAAGGATTTCTGAATGAAAATTTGCAGAAGCACCTCTGAGCGTCAATAAAAAACGACTTTGAAATTTGTAATATTTGTTTTTGCAGTAGTTTTTTTTTTTTTGGGGGGGGGGGGTTAAATCCTGTCGATATCGAGATATATCGTATATCGAGATATAGCAAAATATATCGAGATATATTTTTTGCTTCATATCGCCCAGCCCTAATATATGGTAGGATGAATCAATGCTTTCATGTTGATGCCAAATCCAAACCATTCAAATGTTGCAGCAGAAATCTAGATTCATCCAACCAGGCACATTTTTTCAATGTATTATTGTGCAATTTTGGTCAGCCTGTGCGCCTTGTAGGCTCAGTTTCCAATTGTTGGCAGGAGTGGCACCAAATGTGGTCTTCTGCTGCTGTAGCAACATCCTCCTCAATGTTTGACGTGTTGTTCAGATATGCTCTTCTGCACAACTGCGTTAAGAGCAGTTGGATAGTAAAGAGGCAACGGTACACAAAGCTCATGATTCGGTACGTACTGCGGTTTTTAGCCACAGTTTTCGGTTCGGTTTTGACAGCTCAGCAAATTTTTTTTAAATCGTTCTTTGAATGGATCGCATGAAACGATAAATAATAGGTGTTTCATTGAATTCCCTAAATCTACGATAAATCAAATCACTTTAAATTAAAACAATAAAGTAAACAATCGTAGCAAGGTGGACATGTGAACTAGGTGAACTGTGTGAATTAGGGGTGTAACGGTACTAGGGCTGGGCGATATATATCGATATTAAAAATATATCGATATATTTTTAAACGAGATATGAAATTTGACCATATCGCATATATCGATATAGGCTGCGTAGTTCAAACTGCGCTGTGAGCCTTGCTCCAGCAAACTGCTTTAACCCGGAGCTCTCAGCACTACTTCGCGCCCCTGGCCACGCCCCTTCTCTTTCAGGCACAGAGCGGGGAGGGGCTGGACTCTGGAGCAGACAATCCGCCGGCACTCTTCAACAAACATGGAGGAAGCAACAACATCTGCTGAGCATGCGGAGAAATTAGTTGGTAAACAAAAAAGTAGCGGCTCAGTAATATGGAGATGGTTCGGATTCAAAGTTTCTGATGGGAAACAAAACCATGTCATATGTAGGGAGTGCCATAAAGAAGTTACAGCCAGGGGTGGAAGCACTACAAATCTTTTTCACCATCTAAAACAGTGGCACAAACTGCAGTATGAAGAGTGTGTGAAACTGCGCGCTGCCGAGGCCCCAGCTGCAAGCCAACCGCAACCCGCAAAAGCTCCAGCTCCGACACAAAGCTCCCTTCAAGCTTCATTTTCCCGCGGTGTACCGTTGTTGTGCCATATTTCGACTCCCCGGCAGATTCCGACTCCCCTCTTGCGTGAACGCGCATTCAATCGCGTGATTACACAGACTAAGCCAATGAGAGTTCACATAAAATGTTTACTCGTGAAAAAGTTTTAATTTTTATTTTGCTTATATGCCGCGTAGATGTCAAATTTACTTGTAACACATTGTAAAACTATAAATATTTGAAAATAAATGCAATCGCCTAAGTTGCTTACAGCATTGAATATTTTATTAATTTATGAATGTACAGCATTATACAAACTTTAGATTTTTATATTTTATTTGCGTATTCAAATATATTTATATTTTATTCCCAAAAACAAGGGAACAGCTGTGTATTGTTTCATCCGGCCAGTTTAAATAAAACTACTTGTGAAATGTCATATTTGGGTTTGACTGTGACTAAACAATTGCTCTCACTTTTTGATAAAAATATCGGGATATATATCGTATATCGATATTCAGCCTAAATATATCGGGATATGACTTTTGGTCCATATCGCCCAGCCCTAAACGGTACGCTAAAATCATATTCGGTTCGGTACAGTGTCTTGGAGAGCTCGGTTCGGTTCATTCGGTTCGGTACAAAACAATAAGAACTTACATAATCTTTATTTAATAATCTTTATAAAGAAAAACACATTTTTTAAAATAAAAAATGAAATACTGCAACTAGTTAGGATAGATTAACCTATCCACATTTTCTGAAGAGAGCATAGATCTGGTTATAATATCTCCAGCAGTAGAAAATGTTAGATGTGTTGCCTGCCGATCTCCGTGGAACAATGTCGCCATACAAACCTTTAAATTTATCCACTCGTCTATCCCCGTTATGTATTTTAACAGAGAAGCGAAAGTGTTCTCAAACACGAGACCGTAGTGAGGTGGGAGGGTCTTCAAGCTCTGGCTTCTCTTTCGCTTTTGATATGATTCCATTTTCCTACTCGTGCTCGTCACTCAATAGCATCAGTGCGGAAACTCGCCTTGGAACATTGTTCTGCTGCGCTTCATATCGCGCTAATAATACATTTAAATTATTATAAAAATACCGAAACGGTACGCAAGTGTACCGAACCGAACAGGCCGTACCGAAACGGTTCAATAAATACCGTGAACCGTTACACCCCTAGTGTGATCCCATCCTCCTCTAACTTCAGCACTCACTGATTGGATAATTACACAAAGGAGCAGTTCATTGATTGGATATTTGCTCGAGGACATGCGTTTCATTCCCTTTCATGGGGTTTTTCACACATGAAACTTGTAATAATAATACATAAAGGAATTATTGAAATGAGAACCAAAAAAAACATTGTTCACAAGGGCGTACCAAACCGAGGAGGGTGTACCGCACAGTTCGGTATAAAACCAAGAATTATGGCATCCCTATTGGACAGGTGTACCTAATAAAGTAGCCGGTGATTGTATACACATAAAAGAAATCTGAGTCTCATAGATATCAATCGTTTGTGACATTTATTTTGAAAGCAATTTCATCGCAATAATCAAAAATCAATACGCAGTTCATCCAAATTCAAACTATGCATTATATAGTAGGGCAGATGACCCAGTAAGAGCCTTTAAACAATAATCTATAAGAGTAATCTTTAAAGAATAATCATAATCTAAGAGTATGTTTCAATACTGTGACACACAATGAGGAAAATTTCTAAATAACAGATACCAAATGCAACTGGTGTATGTTGGTCAAATTACACAGACACCAAGTAGAAAAATCAATCTCAAACCTGACTCAAATGGGGCTGGTTCTAAATACGAGGAGAGTGTAAACTAAAAAAAATAATTACAAACAGCCTTGAAAGTAGTTTTACTAATGACTTTTTGTGAATCCAAAAATGTGACCAACTCAAAAATGACTTTGTGATTGAATGCAGAATTACAGAATGCCCCAATCTGGCATCAACTTACCAATATTAACAGAGTCCTCCCAGTCTTCCAGCGTCTCTGTAACAGTAAGCACATACACATAGGTCCGATGCTTGCTGTCCTGGTTCTGCTGTACAAAATGAGAAACATTCAGAACAAAGTTATCACATGGCTAGATTGTGTGTAGAACATGGGAAATTAATATTGAGAAGGTGTGAAAAAGACATTTATGAATGTTTATGTAATGAAACCTTGTTTATTGTGGTATCAATAACGTGCTGAAGCAGCATCTTACTTTATATAAGCCTTTTTTGGCAGCCTTACCTCAAACACCCCCAGTAGCCTGCCAAGGGTGCCCCTCACACCAGCCTGTTTGAGCAAGAAGACATGTGGGAATAGTGTTAGGCCATGTCCATATGAATGCAGGTTTTGTTTAAAAAAACGGCATCCACACAAATCCCAGTAAAGACTATACCAACAATGACAAACTCCATCCCCAAAACACAGAAAAGCACCAGTTTTGGCATCTATGTGTACCCAGATCGTCTTCAAAATAGTGAATATTGGCTTTACTTTAGCATGTAAACTATTCTGCATTTATTCATAGATGAATAGCGTAACTACACAGCAAAATTGTAATTTTCAAAATATATAAGCAAAATAAGCCTTAGAGCACCTAGGGGTGATGTCACCCACTGATAAGTGATTTTGGAAAGAATTTTTTTCCGTACTATTCATATAAATACATAAATACATTTATTTGAGCAAGGTCATTCTATTCTCTGTTCCTTGTCACCCTGGTCAAGCTCAATAAATGGCCCAATCCATTATCATCTCAATAGGGTTTGCATTTTTGTGTTGTCACTATGGCCATTGCATGATATCAAAGAGCTTGTTGAAACATTAGAACACTAGAAACACTTTCATTTACTTAGAATATGTGTTTATTTTTATGACTTCCAAATGGTTATTTTTGCTACTGTTTGTACAAAAATCCTTCTTTACTTGTTGCAATCTTTAATTATTGGTATTTAGAACATGAAACATATATTTTTATGATTTTTTGTAGCCAACACATTCTTTATTTTTGACAGAACAGTCAGTAGAGAGAAAGAGGGTAGGGCGGGATGACAAAGACCCAGGGTTCTGCCCCCGGGTATACGTTCAGCTTTTGATCTCCTAAACCATAAAGCTGGGAACTCATCCTTCCTTTAATAAAAACCATAGTAAGCATGTACATTTCCCAGTGTGCAGGTTGTGTGGGAGGGTGGTTGTGTGGGTTAGGGTGGTTAAAGATTCATTTAATAACCACTCTCTTATTAAAAAACATACCTTGACCTTGATAAGGGACAAATCCCTTATCCCAAAAACTTAAACTGGATGTTCACCAAACTTATAGCAATGTTACACTCTGCATATATGGTATTTAAAAAAATCCATAATAGGTACTCTTTAAATCATGAAACTACACACAACCCTCACATGAACAAATAACAGTTATTGAACATGCAGTGCTTTAAAAACATGTTATAATCAATAATAAAACAAAACTTGTTTGGCGATTCTTCGTAATTTCTGCCCACACTAAATTCCAACAGATCACCCTATTCTGAAACACTCAAACCAGTCGATCTGACTTCATCTATGTATGGTTTGAACTTGAACAGAATGCCTCAATCTGCATGTGACTACATGCAATGAATTCAACATGTGTATACAGTACATATTGATGCTGAATCATAATGTTCAAGTTTACACATTTATTTGTTGGGTACAAAGATCTACTTGTTTAATCCTGTTGTATTCAATTGATCTCACGTGATTAGAAAGCACAACTCACAATGTTAAAAAAAGCCATGAACCACGGCATGATTCTTCCAGAAGCTTAAAAAGAAACACCACGTTTCTGGAACCATACCAGGTGACTGATACATTAGGCTAGAACATTAGCCCTGGCTCACTGATCCAGGATACATGAACTGTGTGTTTCCACAACACAGGAGATTCCAGGACAACATAATGCTCACAAGGGAACATCATGTCTTCATTCAGAATCTTAAAACGCCCAGAGCGGCTCACTTTGAGCCGCCTTGTAAATGAAATAGATACAATCTTTTACAATCTGACATACAACAGGGGCAATCGAGTCATTCTGGGTCCTTTGTTTCATCTGTAAATATGACCTCCATTTTTTAATTCATACCAACAGTTATATATAATAAAAAGTTACCGTGACTATGCTTTAAAAAAAAAGACAGTCACAGAGACTGTTCAATTATGATAATTTTTGTTCAAAGATTATCTAGTTTTGTTAGTTTGGTCAGCTAAGGGTGAACATTTTAGGAAAGCGGTGGGATCTCCAAACTCAATTGGCAAAGCCCCTGGGGGAAGTTATTTGGGTCCCATGGGGGTTGCCATCCCCAGCAGCATGCAATAATTCACAGACAGGTTTATGGTCTCTTGAAGACTCTCTCCAGTCTATTGGTTTGTATTACCTTATAAACCCTTATGTAACAAGCAAATCCCTCGAAGTAAAAGTCTTGTGCAAGATGTGCAGAATGAAAAACAAAACAAACCAAATATGGCTTGGATTTTTTTTTAAGTATTACACAATTAGATCATTTTCGTGCATCTAACTTACCAACCCTTCCATGATGAACAGTACAGGAAGCCAGCCTTTAAATTTCAAAACATCATACAAATTAGGCAACTGCAAGAGTTTCAACACGGTGACTCCTGAACCTCTGGGACATGTCACTTTCAGACAGACGAGGCCACCAGTAACAGAAGATGGTTTCTAAATGTCGCTGCAATGCTTCACAGCTGTCAACAAATTACCCTGTTGGCAGCCTCTAACACTGCCCTTCAATGTCATGACACAGCCCTCTTTGACAAAACCACATAATCATTAGTTGAGATGGACATGAAAGGATTCATTTAGTGAAGCCCCTTCAATTGAAAATGTGCCGAGGGACACTCCGTGAATGACAATAGAGGAATCTCTGGGATGAAGATGAAGCCAACACTTGATTATAGCTCTCACACTTTTAGTATCGCCAGAAACTGACTGGAGTACAGGGATATTTCATAGAGATTTAGAGACAAACAATATTCTAGTTTCAAGAAAGTTCAATCTCAAGCGATTTTATTAGTTAGTGGGGCTAAAAATCAGAATCTGCCTCTGCCTTTTAGTAATCAATACATATTCTGCTTTTATGATCCATGCATATAAACAAGATAGAAATTAAATTATATATTGCACTCTGTAGTATTTTCCCATAGTGGTTGATATGGCTACCGGTTTTCACCAATCTACTTTTGAGAAACACTCATACTGGTTTTGAACTTGCAATGGTTTGATTTTGTTTTTCAAATCTTGTTAAAACTTGTTTAAAAATAGCCGGCAGCTAAAAGTATAGCGTACACACAGGAAGCATGGTGCAAAGCAAATAACATCGTGGTGACAAGACATGGGACAGCTGCAGACCATAACTCTCACCTAAACATGTCAATACTCTAAACATATACAGTTCAGCCAGACATGCCAGTCAACCCTAGAAGCCTAAGGGACCCCCATTACCAAGCAGAACACTAAATGAAGCAGCAAAAGTTCAGTAAGCTTAAAACAAGTGGAAAAAGAATTGTCATTAACCCTATTAGATTTATGAACAGAAGTGTAAACCGATCAAATGTTTGCACTATATAACCAAATGTACATCTAAGAATGGGGACATATTTACATTGGCTGTCTTCATGAAAGAATGGGCAAATCTCAAGAACTCAATAAATTCCCTCATTGTGTTGTGATCGGATTCCATCTGTACAAGTCCAGTCTTGGGAGTTTAAGTCTTTGACATGTTCTAGTCCACTATCAGTGTTGTTAAAATCAAGGGGATGTGCTTCCGAAAATTAGTAGAACAAGTAAAGTTACAACATGCGGTCAGCAGATGCTGGGGCACAAGATTGCCAACTTTCTGCCCTAAAGACCTTCAAACTTCACATGGCTTTCACATTAGCTCAAACACAATGTACATTTAATTTATTCCAAACCATACCTAAGTGTAATGCACAACATAAACTGCTAGACATGGAGATGTATTCTCACAAGGGATAAATCCTGTTTCCCAGACTGACAATCTGGCGGTTGGTAGAATTACAGAACTCTCTGACTACCTTGTGCCAAATGTAATGTGGTTGAGGGGGATACTTGGGCCCTATGTTAGAGTGAAAAACACCCTGAATGCTTCAGTAGACCAGGAAACTAAACAATTAGTTTCCATGTTCCCAACTTTATTTGGTGATAGTCCCTTACTGCTACAACACAATCCATGAAGACAAGGATGAGCAAGTTCGGTGTGGAAGAACCGAAGTTAAAAAAAAAAAAAATGAAAAACTTTAGGATGAAATAGAGAAGAGGCCGTGAGTCAGGGCTTCTTGTTCATCTGAGTCTTAACTTTACAAATGCTCTTCTGGAAAAATGGTTAAAAATGACCCAAAACACTCTCCTAAGCTTTGTGGAATGCTTCAGATGAGTTAAATCTGCTGGGCAGATGTCTTAATAAACCTTTAAGATTAATAGAATGTTACTTAACTTTATATTCTTTAGCATCTAAGAACACATAGACTATACGCAATATGCACAGTCATGTCATCTTGCTTTTAGAGGAGAGAGAGTGCTCTTTGGGAATGCAGCCGGTCCAGACAGTTCTGGGAGGTGATCCCGAACCACTTTGATGATAAACTTTGACTAAGGAATTTTAGAATGACCAAAAGAACATTTCAGATGTGCAAAGAAATCAGTCCATTGGTTAGAAAATTTATGCATATCTTGCAGTTTCCTTCCAGGGTTTTTAAATACGATATTCCAAAATGTGCATAAAACTAGGTTGATCGAAAAGCTGCTGTCTCCAAACCCTCAAAATGTATTCCTTTTTTTAATATTTTACCAAGTGTTGGTTAAAGTAGAATAATTGTCTTCCTGGCTCCGAAACATTGCCCTGGGACTAGTGGTCTTAATAAGTGACGCTTTACTATTTAGACATTTTTTCTACAATATTGAAATAAATATTGAAATATTGTTATCACTAAATATTGTTTTTATCATTATCAAGCAACAGAAATACTTAAAATAGACTCACCTCCTCATAGACTTCTCGAACTGCAGCTCCACCAGGCTCCTCCTCCGGCTCCATGCCTCCACCTGGAACGATCCATTGATCTGGGTGACGACTGCTGCTAACCAGTAAAACCTCCAAAGCACACACACAGAGTTCACATGAGATTACATTCGGGTTTCAATGTGCAAATCAGATTTTCTTCTCAGATCTAATATTTTTTACAGCTGTTCCCAACTCAGATCTGTCATCCCTTTAAAGTGAAAACCTCATGCTCAAATTTTAAGCAACAGGTGGAAATAATACAAGCCATTGCTATAGACAGAGTTATTACAGAGCAATCACTGAATTCTAAACTCACAAGTGCATTTGACAAATGTTCTATGATTTCTAGAAATTCCGATCTAAAATGATGCACTGTACAAATGAATCAGTTCCGATGTTCAGACAGGTTATGAATCATCAGATTTAAAAAGCTATGATTATGAAACAGCAATGAATGCGTATTATGAAACTAAATCTGTATCGTATTTACATGTTCAGACAGCAGACTAATTTGACCCATGTTTGCGTATTTCCTAAATTTTGAACACCAGAAATTTGCTGTGTAGCTCGGTTGTACGCTGGTTACCAAAGGAGCCCATTGATATTAAAGGAACAAGTAATATTTCACAATTTCAAAATCAAGTTAGTCATTCTTCATATTTAGTGTTGTTACTTTTGTAACTTGACAATCTTGACAAATGTTGTAATACAAACAGAAAATGAAACATTTGGAAAAAACGTAAGTGGTTATTTAAAAAGAATAAACTGACTGGGAGCTACCCGTGTGGTTATTCCAAATGAATCAACAACTGCCACCCAATCAGAATCAGACATGTGGCAAAAGATGGTATAGTTTGCGTACCAATGTTTTATAGTTTTGAAGGTATAAAGTGACAGGCTGTACGATGATAAACCAGTATATCTGCTTCCATAACAAACCCCTTTGATCCAGCTACACTGCTCTCAGTGAGAGCAGTCACTCTCCATGACTCTTCTAGAAGGCAACAGTATATGTGTGGAATCACTTCTTATAAATAAACGTCCAGCAGCAGCTGCTTCAGCCATAGTGACAGATTCTGAGGTCTGGCAGGCTTGCTTTGAGCTGTGAGAGCAAAAAAAAAACCTGTGACTACGAGAGGTGTGGAGAAATCTCACAGCCCCGGCCTTCACATCACTTATGTGCCTCAGTTCCGGAAAAACCCAAAAATCAATACATACACTAATGGAGGTAGCAGGGTAGCTTACATATCAAGAGCACAAACACTGTATTTTTAGCCATGAAGGGCTCATTCCAGTACCTAATGCTGACAATACCTGGAATTGTGATGGAACAAACCAAAATGTTTATTTAACGGAAGCTACTTTAAAATCACTTTTATTCGTGGAATTTTTCTTTTAAGCTGCACTGTTTAATGACCTGCCCTCTACTCCACCTAAGGAAAATTGCTTCGTTTTAATCTCTAGAAATACTGCAGTGTCATGGGAAAGTCTGCTGACTTCATAGATGTCCTGAAGACAATCACTGACACTTTCCAGAAGAAGGGTCGGCCACAATGGTAATTGCTAATAAAGCTGGTTGTATCCAAATATATTTATAGAAAGTTATCTGGAAGAAAGGGGTCCAGCAGCAAATGAGAGAAATGTAACCTTAGGAGGATTTTCAGGAAATTTGTGGGAGTTCATAAGGAGTGGCATGAGGGTGGAGTGAAGAGATTTAAGAGCGCCTATACAAAAAGAACTTTAGATGTGGGCTTAAAATAGAGCATTCCTTGTGTCAAGCCAATTCTGAACTAGAAAATTTCAGAAGCATCTTATGTGAGCTGTACTCCAAAGTCCTCTTCAGATGAGACACATTTTATTATTATTAATAATAATAATAATAATAATAATAATAATAATAATAATAATAATAATAATAATAAAAATACACCAAACTTGGGAAATAATCAGAATTTTTGAAATATTTTGTGATTTTAATATGAATTCATAACCTAGAATACAGAAGAAGCACAGTTTAAAAATCCTTAACATTAATTTAGCTTAAACACTGAAGAACCTGACAGCAAAGTAGAATGCTGCATTGAGGAAAGTGAGAGACAACGTAGCTGGGGGGAGGGGAGGGGGAAGAAAGAGAGATTTAAAGTGGGAGTCCGAAGAAGGAAAAAGACCAAGTGTCTCCCAGCAACTTGTACATTCCAGGTTATAATGTAACTTCCTGTTCCATCTCAGAAATTAACCAGACATTATTACAAAAAGGGAAGTATGACTTTCACATAGTTTGGACGTACTTGTATATGTGAACATTAGGGGTGTAACGGTTCACGGTATGTATTGAACAGTTTCGGTACGGCCTGTTCGGTTCGGTACACTTGCGTACCGTTTCGGTATTTTTATTAAATAATATAAATTTATTATTAGCGCGATATTAAGCGCAGTGGAACAATGTTCCTAGGCGAGTTTCCGCACGGACGCTATTGAGTGACGCACAGTAGAGCTGCACGCCACGAGTAGCAGAGCACGAGAAAGAAAATGGCATCATGGCAACAGTGAAAGAGAAGCTCACTACGGTCTCCTGTTTGGGAACACGTTGGCTTCTCTGTTAAAATACATAACGGGGATAGAAGAGTGGATACATTTAAAGTTGTATGGCGACATTGTTCCACGGAGATCGGGCAGGCAACACATCAACATTTTCTACTGCTGGAGATATTGTCACTGCAACCAGATCTGTGCTCTCTTCAGAAAATGTGGATAGGTTCATCTATCCTATCTATCCTAACTAGTTGCAGTATTTCATTTTTTATTTAAAAAAATGTGTTTTTCTTTATAAAGAGTGCAATTTCTTTAAAATATCACCCATGTCACTTTTATATATTTACACAAGAATTCTATTGTGTATTTTCAAAATAAAGATTATGTAAGTTCTTATTGTTTTGTACCGAACCGAATGAACCGAACCAAACTTTCCAAGACACTGTACCGAACCGAATCCGATTTTAGCGTACCGTTACACCCCTAGTGAACATATATGTAAATATTTGATTCTGCTCCGGGAGAATCCACCAGATGAATTGGTTTAGTCTAACCGATCACTATTCTTCATTAGCCAATGCTAGATTCTCTGTGTACAGCAGCAAGCATTGGAGATCTCCATTACCCTCAAATTCAATGTTTTGCAGACTTGCTTCTACATAAAATGTTTTGCAAATAACACACTTAGAGTTCTGAAACCTTTCAGGTCGGATGTCAAAACGTATTCAAACTTTATTTGGCACAACATAGTATTTATTATCTAAAAATTGCACAACTTGAACATTCCAGTCTGAACTCAAGGTTCAAATTTATCTTCAAAGATAAAGGAAAAAAAGACAATTAAAGCCACAACATTTTAAGTCGGCACATCTCATCTGAACAAAATATAGTTAAACAATCTAACTGATAATGCATATCCTGAGTTCTGAGCATCTGCTGACACACTGACCCAGATCAGAGCCCCACTGACACTCAAGATGAAGTACTGTACATGTTCAATCCCAGCATGAGTCGGAGGGGCACGTGTGGCCCCATCATAACCAGCATATAAACACCACCCAAGAGAGGAGGAATGCTTTCTCTTTGGCAGACACCGGCAGACAGTGGCAGTCTTCCAATCATGAGGATCGTCAGACTGAGCCCAGTGTTTGATGGTTCATGATGGTTCAATGGTCTCTTAATGGTGGATTGCACATAAAAGGAAAATAAACTTGACCAACAAGCACATTTGTTGTAAAATTCCAATTAGATTTTTGTGTTTAAAGGTCAATTCAATTTCTTAGGTTTTGACAAATGTTGTCAATAATAATTTGTTTTATGAGTTGACACTCAACTTTTAAAGTTCTAGATTTTCTGAAGAAAAGAAATTAAGTCGGTGCAACTTTGAGCACTATTTATATTTCAACACTCAAACAATTATTGCTTTAACGAACATTCAAGATATCAATCTGTTTTATGGAGCATCTGTAATATAAAAGAGTCCCTAAATACTTTGGTCAATCGCTGTGAAATCTTTACAAACATAAAGCTAAAAATGTATAATTTCATTAGCTTATGGTTGGCAAGGCATAAGTTATGGGTTCAATTCTCAAGTAGAGAAAACCAGGCTAAGATGTGTTTGGATAAAAATTATTATTTGGATAATATCGCACCTACCAAATAAATTAATGTAAATAAATGCAGCAAATAAATAGTGCTTTTGTACACATATATAGTAAATGTTTATTTTTGTACATTTACAAAACACAAAGTGAGCGATCAAAAATAGAAAAAAACATTTATTCAAAATCAATATTTGCAGGAAAAAAAAAACGATCAATTCTTGTGGTATCACTTGCAGGGATTTTGTAGGATTATAGTCAGGTGTATTATTAACCAATAATACCAGGTGCTAATAATCATCAATGTTCTACATAGGTTGAAATATAATCATGAGCTGAAACAGGAACAGCTGCCTAGGAGGCTTAAATGTGGTGAGCAGTTGTTGACCAAAGAAAACAGATTAAAGATTCAGCAGACAAGACAAATTAAGCTTAATTCTATCTAAAGTTTGCAGCGGAAAGTCTAGGTGTGGGAACCTCCAACAAGGAAACAAGTCCAATTGGCTCAATTTGGCTGTAGCAGAAGACAGTGTTTATGGAAGGAGTGTCTGCAGCCAACAGTGAAGCATGGAGGAGCGTCATTGAATGTTTGGGGCTGCATTCCTGAAAATGGAGTTTGATATTTGGTCAGGGTTAATGGTGTTCTCAATGCTGAGAAATACAGGAAGATGCATACCCATCATACAGTACCATCAGGGAGGCGTATGATAGGCCCCACATTTACTCTAAAGATGGACAACAACCCCTGATACCCCTGAAGCCAAAGATAAAAAAAAACTGTGACGCAGTGGGTAGTACTGTGGCGTTCTAGTTAGAAGGGGAAAAAGCGGGTTGGAAAATGGATTGATGGATGGATGGATTCTGTGTTCAAACTTTTAAATGAAATCCATACAATAAATTACTGTGTAAGGTCACAAGAAGCCCCTGTTCTGGTTCAGCTTTAACTGACGTCATTATCAAATAAAATGCACAACAGGATGTCCACAGAAAATCTAGACCTGAAGTGATTCACGCTTTCAAGGATTTGATTACATTTGATCATCATGTGTTTGTAAAGTACAGCTCAAAAAGCTATAGGGAGGAAATGCATATGGCTTAAGACCAGTCCAGTACAACACACGGAAGAGCTGTTTCAATCTGGTTTGTTTTAATGGTCATTGTTGAGGTTCAGTCCACTGTATCATGTTCGTATTAAACAGGATCATTGTTGCTATGGCTACTCTGGCACGAATCGGGCATTAGTTATAGAACCAGTCTGAACTCAGCTTCATTTGGAGAACTTTAAAATTCCCCAAGGTGAACGTGGGCCTCTTGGTAGGCATGAAATTACAGCTTATCATTGCAAACATAAATGTTTGCACAAGTAAACTACAGCAAGAGTAAAAATCTACTTTTGTTTGGAAACCAATGCCCAAATTAAACAGATGAGGCATTTCATCAAAAAGCAAAACGCAAACAAGTAAAGCCACATTCAATATAACTCGTAAGTGGGTGGCTGAATAACAATTGCTCAACCCAAACACACACCTAAAAACAGAAACACGGCATCATTTACAGGAGCCATGACCAATGCATCAATATTGTTCTGGACATCTTTAAACACAGCTTCAGGACAATTTAAATGTTTTGATGGCAAACAAGCTCTGCTTAAAAATAGAGTTTACACAATCAAAGCACTCCAATTGAAACCTTTCAAAGTTGATAAATGAACGACTGACACACACTCTATACTCACCGGTCACTTTATTAGGTACACCTTGCTAGTATGGGGTTGGTCCCCTTTTGCCTTCGTGGCAAAGATTCAACAAAGTACTCAGAGATCATATATATCATATTGTTGCTGCTGATTTGTCAGCTGCACATCCACGATGTGTTTTCAAATTTCTTGTTCTACCGCATGCCTAAGGTGCTCATTTGCCATGAGATCTGGTGAATTTTTGTACAGTGAATTCATCGTCATGTTTAAGAAACCAGTTCAAGCATTATGACATGCAACATTCTCCTGCCGGTAGTAGCCATCAGAAGATGAGTTCAAAGGGATTGGACATGGTCAGCAATAATTCTCAGGTAAATTGTGGCATTTACATGACACTCAATTAGTACTAATGGGCCAAAACTGTGCCAAGAAATGTTCCCCCTCACCATTACACCACCACTAGCCTGAACGATTCATACAAGGGACGTTATTCCCCATTCTAACACTTGTTTGACTACAGCAGATCATCTAGAACATCTCTACCATGCCTAGTAACTTGCTTTAGTTGCTGCATGGAAACTAAATATTCCAATTTGGAGCACATGTGAGTGTGTGAAGGAAGGAAGGAATATTTATTGAAGGTTACAAAAGGATTATTATCTATTATTAAAAGGGACATTCTGTGAGTTTTTCTTGAAGGTCAGCAGCATGAGCAGAAGACAAGCTGAAGTGCTGCTCTACTCGAGCAACAGTGATGCTGTCAAATGTACTCAGCATACTATCGCTACGACAGGAATGTACTGACGTCTATTGTTCCTGTACTTCAATTATCAGCAGTGAGCAGAAATGCTACAAAGATGGGAATCTGTACCAAATTTTAGAATAAGGCAGAAAATAAAGGGCTCAGACAAAAAAAAAATAAAAATACGTTTTCTAGATTTAAAAAAAAATCATAGGAAAATGATTCTGTGGGCACAGAGTGTGATGTCATCCTGGTTCTATAAATTGCAACTGATGGGCCACTTGGAGCCTCAGAACATAGTGTAACTTACCCCTCACACTCCCTCCCCTAACCCCTCCAGAGAGAATCACATAGAGGAGAGAACTGGGAGACTAGCAGTGCTTGTTGCAATGTGGAATATTCAGGGACGGAGGATCAGATGCCTTAACGAGCTTTATGTAATCTAACTTCAACAGCTCTGTTGAACTTCTTAATTAAAACGGTCCCTAATTTAAAGCTTCCATTCTTTTCCTCAAAACGCATTTGAAGTGTGTTCACGAGAATTGGCATTTTTGGTGTGATTTGATAGAAGGATTATTTTGAAAGTATTCGGTCTACATCAAAAAGTATCTCAATAACTTGTAAAATATCAGATCCAGTAACAAAATGTTTCTCTTTAAGACATTAAAGTTTGAATTTAGGAGATCAAACCCTCATTTCAGAAGTGAAGAACAGCTTGACTGTCTCTGGCATTATATTTCATAATGGACAATTTAGTCTAAACAAATGCTACTTTACATGATTTACCAAGCATTTGTGTACCAAGATCCTCTCATAAATTACATTTACAGTGTTTACCATACAATTGTATTAAGAGGCATTCAGATAATCAGTGTAGGCTATGCTATAAAATTAACCGAAAATATCAAGAAACGATACTGGGATCATAAATATGAAGCCTGTAATACATTCACCCTTCAGTGCAAATCTCTGTAGGCAGTCAGAACTCGGAGTGACATTTTTTACATTTCTACTGGTCTATCCTACACACCTTTTCAGCTTTAACATTTTCTGTGGGTATCAAGATGATCAGATGGTCAAAATTACTTTTAATGGTGATTTTATTATCAGGAAAACTCAAAACTAATGGTTTTAATGTACAGTGTAATAGACTTATAATATGACATGTAATCATATGACTTATTATTTAATGTACAGTGTAATAGACTTATTATATAATCAAAATTGCAACAAAGTGTTTAGATGTCACAAATTTTCCTTTTGATAGGTCCATTTTTCAGAAATTAAAAAAAAAATGGTCAGGGTAGGTAAAACTATGAGGATAATGAAGATGCCTAAGTGTAGGGTAATGTTGGCACATACTGAAAAGAACAGATTGCAGCTGACTGGTAGAAAGCTATGCTTGAGGATGGGACAGGACAAGATACAATATTGGACAAGGCTAAGGATAGGAGGCAATCTCTCTTTTCCACTTCTCTGCATTTAGACCTCAGCATCTAAATATATTGTTAAAAAATCTTATCTTTAGTTCACTGAACAGAAATGTAAGTTTTATTTCATTTATAACTTATTTATATTGTTTAATTACGTTTGATACTTGCTGATTTTTTAAGCATGTATCAATTTTCATGCAATACTGAATTTAGTAAAAACTCAACATCTGTATGTATGTAACATCTTATCCTTCTGGTAATGACAATATAAACAGTTGTGTTAAGGTCACATCAAGTTAATTTTATTAACATATTATATGTTTTTTATCTTTCCCATAAAACAGGTTTGTAATGTGTCTCTAAAGAGTCCTCTTTCTGAATTTCACCTAGACATTATTCATATTGTAAATGCATTTCTATTCTCTGAAATCAGAATAAGAATACAAAAACCATTTTTAAAAACAGCTTAAGCTAACAATTGGTATACCATCTGAATTAATTCACATGTGGATGCTTATCAATGCGGAATATTAAGGGTGATGAGGTCTGCTGGGACTTGTCACAGCAAAAGCCATGGGTACACCCCGGAATAGTTGCAAGCTCATCACAGGGTCAAAGTCATTCATCATTCACACCCTGAGAGGTTTAAAGTCAACAATCCACATGGCATACATGTTTTTGGCTGTAGGAGGAAATCGGAGTGCCCGGGCGAATAGATAGCAGTGCTAACCACAACGCTGGCATAAGGTAGTTGATCAAATGAATCGCACCTTTAACATTTGAAATTAACTGTGCTGTACATATCTTTAGAATGATATAATGACCCATCTGTTAAAAATTAAAAAAACATTTAATCTTTATTAATATTACTTACTAATGTATTGGGCTACTACTGTAAGCAGGATTACAGCATTAAAGTTGTTCTAGGTTGTACTAGTTGTGTTTCGAAAGCTGATTTTGTTAAAATCTTTGACCCACAAATCAAAAACATGGAATTTTACATTTCTATAGACTCACTAAAAAGTGCATCAAAGTACCTTCATCTTCACACAGTAAAAAAGGGTGTGACATTCATTATGTAAAAAGAAGTCAACACAGTAAAAAAAACGTAAGGCTAAAGTCACTGCAGTGCTTTTAGAGAGATTAGCCAATAACTCTGTTGATTAAGGACACTGTGTTCTATTAGCCCCTAAAGTATTAAACGCTGTATAAATACCTAAGAACAACCTAAAACATCATACCATCAATATTAACTGGTAAACAGCAGTCGTTTTCTAAATAAGTATAGCCATCATTACTCAATTAAGCAAAACTCAAATCAAACTTAGGTCTAGATTCATGTACACTGTCATTCATCTTTTAACCAGCTAAATAATACAAGTTAAAAAGTCAAATTAATCCATGTATCCACATAATAGAGGGCATGCACTGACATCACTTTCCCACCTTACCTAGTCCTCTTCACTGAAATTTAGTGGCAAAACAAGCAGTAAAATCTCTATTTTTAATAACAAAAAGTGGTTGATTACATGCTTAAGTTAAAAGGAATTGACCTTTAATTTGAGCTCCACAATTTACCTAATGACCATCTTTACATGGCATTAAGATTTGGCCAGAAATTAACAGAATAAGGCAGAAGGATGTGTCGTCACATACTGTTGGATCGAGCACAGCGACCATTTTGTTTGTTATCTTAGTATCAACTAGGCTTCGTAATGCTGGTCCAATAAATATACTTAGAAATATTTTTTATTAAACACCAATTATTTTGTTATACAACTGTAGATGTTTAAACTTGGCAATAGCATACAACATGCCATTAAAAAATTACTTGGGAAGGATGATTGAGCCCTCACAGTTTATAGGTCAGTAGGTGGTTTTGAACTGCTTTCTTTGTATGTGTTTATCCCAAAAACAAGGTTTCAGCTTCTCATGATCAGGATGAGTGGGATAGCTATCTCATGATAGCCAATGTAATCACATTGGGCCCAGCGGCCATTTTGTTTGTATTATAATCACGGAGTTGCCCTTAAATATTTATAAAATACTAAAAATACCAAAAAAATATATATATATTACTAATAAAATAACAAAACCCCAAAATAAGTTGGTTTATCGGTGGAAGTCGCACTGTTTAATGTGTAACCATGGTAACGGTTGCATCATGCAACAAATATGGCTCTCCTTCTCTATTGTTCTTTAATAGTTACCTTTGATAACTGATAAAAAAAAAAACTTACTGACAGAATCTTCGCAACGCTGCCATCACCGTGGACTGGACGAGATGATGTCACTCATCCCGCTCTATTGGTAAACATTGGCTCCCTGAATTCGCCTACACTGCCTTTAAAGATTCTTCAATACATCTGTTAAAACTGAACTTTTAAACAAGAGGTGAAACCTCTTCAAGTATCAAGTAACAGTCGAAATAAATCATGTAAACAAACTTCAGATAGAATCATTTTGAAATAATTCACTCGCAACCATTTTTTTTTACGAATTTAGTCCAAACATATCAAACATGTGCCTTTGCATTACACACAATTATAATAAATATATCAACTGTGCCATTTTAATAAGTAAAAAGTTGTACCTTCACCAACTTGGTGAAGGAATTATTTAAGTTTACCACTAGCTAGTAATAATATCAGCCAAAAAAAAGAAAAACTGGTAATTTTAAAAGTATTTATTTAGCTAGGTTAAGGTTAGTTTGTTTTGGTAACGCATAACGTTGATAAAAAAAAACTCAGGATGAGTTAATCGATCAACCAAAGGATAGTGGCGCCAAACTGGCCTCGAGTAAAGTAGCATTTAACCTAACTAAGTGATTCTGTCCTAACTAATGTTATGATTAGATAACGATCAGTCTAGTGGCCCAGAGTAAGATATAATCAAGTAATACACGCTTTGACACTATTTCAGTCACTGCTGCCTCTAAAGAGTCCATTACAGCAGAAGGAAGCACGTTTGCTCACCTCGTCCTCCCTATCGTTCTTGAAGCACAAGCATGCTGCTCGTTTCTTAAAGCCCTCTCCGTCATAAGTCCTGGTCTGGTTGGGCTTGAATTTCATCATGTGGCTTTTTCTCCGAACAAAACACGAATACAAGTGCTCTCTGTTGCCTAGTTGTTGGATCCTGCGCGCAACGCAGCTTTCCTTCAGGCCAGGATCTGCAAGTCGTCCCAGGTTTCCCCGGCTGATCATACAGTTTGTGTTGATAAGAAGTGAATCAATCACGTTGAAGACATAATTCCTTTAGGGTCGACCAAGAGCTGCGGCGCAGTGGACTTCTGGAGCATTGTGGCTGGCTGGTTATGGTGTGAACAGAACACTCCTCTCTCTGCTGCTGCGGCTCCTCGGCTCTGCGCAGTCGCCTTAAATCAGCTGCAACAAGATCTGTGCAAACCCAAGATGCCATCAACAGATAGGCGTTTCCATTGATGAAAATATGAATGAGGCATCGTCGTCCTAACACCACAGGGAAATGGTTCAGACCCTTGATGGTGCTGAAATTAATCAGTGCTCCATGACTGTAAATTTTATTTACAAACGGCAGATGTTGAGTCAATGTTAACTTGAGACAAAGCCACAGTGCAGCGACACAGTCGTGGTGTTTTAGCGCCATCTTCAGGTTCACTTTAGTTTGACAAGAATCGTTTTAAAGTGCAGATCTTTTGTTAGCACAATTTCCTAAGTTTGAATTTTTTCTAAATTTATTTATTTTCATCAATTAACAAAACGAAGTAAATTAACTAAAGAGAAACGGATGCAACTTTGTTCACATCCTGTAATCCTAGAAACACTCGACGTTGAGATCAGGGTTTTGGAGTCTCTCTTTCAACACTTTCTGTGCATAATGTTGAACATCAAGTGAAAGGGGGAAGCATATCTACGATCAACTTCTAAGAACTCTTTGAAGACCCACCAGTCGAGTCATACCTTTTTCTCTGAAAAGAACAGGTTTCATAGAAAGTCAGACGCCACAAACATTTTGTTTGTATTGAATCAAAGCTTTGTTACTCTTTAGCAGTCTATTAACCCAGAACTGCCATTAAAGCAAGGGATTGTCATGATTTAAAACAATACCCGGCACTGTTTTATTTATGTGGAGCTCTAAAGTAGACATGAAATTTCTTTCTTTTAAGGAACTAACGTAACAAAAGTACAAATAATTCCTCACTGACATCGTTTAAAAAGGTTTTTCTGATAGTTTGCCATAGAGCTGTTTAAATTTAATTTCTCTCTAATGTGAAACTTGTCATAAATATACATTACTTGAATGATTCAGTTGTTGGGAATGCTCAGACACATTTATGTTTTTCTTTACACCCCAAAACATGAGTGAGGTTCTTTTGTTTGGGACGTCAAAGAGATAGACATTTAACACAATGAAATGAACTAAAAAAATCTATTGAAACCTTTTTTGAAGTACATTGGCCTTAGTCAGGCTGAGCCAAACCACTCTGAGAAAGGAAGTGAGTTTCTAAGAAAAGAAAATAGTTTGTGACCAGATTCAGAGTAGTTATCTGAGAAACTAACTTGTTTACTTCCCAACACCCAATTCAAGCTCTAATGAAACATACAAACCCTGAGATCTGGCCAGATGTAACGGGGCTTGAGAAGCGAGCAAATCATTGCAAGTCTGAAAATGGAGTCTCTCGTTATTTGCAAACCTGAAAAACCTAAGACTCGAGGCAGAAAATGGATTATATGCACAACAACGACATAACCACAAACTAATCAAGATTTAGAAGACGAAAAATGTTTGTTGTGAATGTGATCCATATGTCTGGATGAATTTGAGTCATTATTTGAGGGTTGTATACGCACGTTAATGGGACAAATGTCTGTTCAAAGTGTAAAAGCACAATTTTCATCTCTTAAGAGTAGTAGAACTTTTTGGGAAAATGAAAAACAACAAAATATGTATCTTATTAATCAACAGACTTTATTTACAGACAAAAAACAGATATAAGTGTTGGACTCATCACATGTTTAAAAGCTGAATTTTTCCTCCAACAGAAAGTAGGAATTTACACAATTGACATTTTACCAAAATTGAGCCTTTACTGAGCTTTTGCAAAAGTTTCTGCAAATCTCCCCTTTCTAAAATCTCACTTATCAATTGTCTTCAGTCACAAGCAACCTTACCGTTTCAAAAACAATGCTTTGTGAACAAAGCCAACAATTGGAATTTAATGTATGGGACTATGCTGGACAGAAAAGATACAAAGTGGAGTTCAGAGTGCAATTAGAAAACCAATGTCAAGAAAAAAAAACCACTAACATTGGATACGATAACAGAATTATTATTAGGAACGTTACGCACAATCTCCCTTCTATCTAGCTACACTTTGCCCACAGTTCAAACCGTAAATCAACTCTACATTAAGGTTTAGGCCCGTAACTTTGATGGAGATTATCGTATTGAACCATTTAAAAATGATCATATCTTCAGTGTGATTTCCATTTTGCTAACAAATACCGCTCTCTTGGGTTTTCATAGTGGGTAAATCTGCAGTTTGACAAAAAAGGTCTTTAAAAAAGGGGTTTTGTGGTGGTGGAGGAGGAGGAGGGGGGTGGCTGCTAGTCTGCTGCTCTTCAGCAACAAAGATCTGGAAAAGGTGGAAGGTTAAAACAAGTAAATAAAAAAGGAAGGCTAAATGATGGTTGTATTTAATGGTGGCTGATCACTGCCCACAAATCTGAAAAGAAAACAAAGATGTTTGTTTCGTCTTAGTGGCCATTTTGATCCCAACTTGTCTGAACTTTCCTTTTTGAGTTAATATATTCTTGAAGCATTATAATATAGACTGTGTCCTTTGCAAGAAAATGAATAGGTCTTGGCAGAACAAGGAGATCTGTTCACTCGTGCCTTCCATTTGTTTCAAACCAAACTCTGTACTTGTCTAGACTTCAATGTTGTTCCCAGCGTAAAGCCTGGTCCATGTTCGGGCTGGGGAAAAAAAAAAACACGAATAAATTTTTTTTAAAAAGCAACACAAGTCATTATGATCAAGCCTGAAGACTCATCTTTAAAATGTCTGGACTGGCAAGTCTTTATACAAAGAAATTAATAAACACAGTTTGTTTCAAAAACACTATACACCAATTAAAAAAAAATAATGTGACCGCCAAATAAGACTGGTCGATAAATCATTTTTATCGATTAACTCGACTATTTAGTGTACATCGGTGTGCTTGAACGACAATCAACTTTGTTTTGAACATAATATGCAAACACTGCCCCGTTAATAACTGTATTTTGTGTTTAATATAAATACTATTATCAAAGTTATAGGTTTTATAGGTTTTTGTTTGTTATTTGCAGGTTGATTTTAAATAGGGGTGAAAAAGGGATTTAAATCAAGTATTTATAATAAATTAATTAATAAAAAAAAAGCCCTCCTGCAAAAATAAGCTTAAATTTTAGCCGCAACATTCTTTCTCTGTTTCATCAAATTGAATAATTTTTGGCAATCAAACCAAATCAAAAACTCAAAAATATACTGTGGGCAAGTTCACTACCTTTTTATGTTTGTTCAGTTTTTCAATAAATATCTATTTGCCTCAGTTCTGATTAAAACTACTATTTTTAACTATTAACTATTTTTTTAAATGTCACTGTCACTAAATGTCTTATTTTCATTATGAAAAATTATTGTGGCCTGGATTTTTTTAAAGCTTTTATCACAGTCTTAGAGATCTCAAAGATCAGCAACACTGGCGTTAGATTTTTTTTGTGTGTGCAGCGCCAGATTTAAAACATTTTTTCTACCTTGTGTATTGTTCATGCACCATTGACTTGCAATTGCAATGAACCGAATAATCATCCATTTTTGATTGCTGGTCATGTTTTTGTTGACAGGATTTTTACAGCAGTTTTATTTAGAGGCTAGTTTCAGCCATGCACAACATGAAAGGCTAGTGAATTTGAACAATGTACAAGGGTTAAAGTCCTTTTAAATTACTAGGGCTGGGCGATAAATTGATTTTATGGATTAAGTCGACTCTGTGGTGTACATCGATGTGCTTCAATGAAAATTGATTTTATTTTTAACATAATATGCAAATGCAGCACCGTTTCTATAGAATGCACGCTCATCCTGTTTGCAAAATCAGAAACAAATGTTTTTGTGAAAAAGGTTTTTTTGGGCCATATCGCCCAGCTCTACAAATGACTTTTGTTTGTAGCATAAGTGGTGGCTACGAAGGTGCCCGGCCAACTATGCTTCTTGGACACATCTGAGTTGACACCCCAAGTGTGAAGAAGGGGAGGAGGGAAACTGCTGGGACAATGTGGGATTGGTTGGATCAGTTTATAGAGACAGGATAATTTGATAGATTTCATTTTTATGTTATTAGAGACTCACTAAGCCATATTACTGTGTGACAAATATAAATAGGGAAGAAAACCATTTAAAATATTCCAGAATCAAATGCTTCAGACATTCCACTCTATTTTAAAATGATTGATAAACGAAGCTCGTCAGTGTTTTAATGTAGTTGTTGGGTCATTTTGGGTATTTTGGCACTTAAGGGAGCAAAACTGTAAAAAATGATGTGTACTTTTCCTGTTACTGCATCCAGTAAGCCCTCACCTGTCTCTATGGCTTGAGCTTCGTTCGTCTTCCACTGCTCTGCGACGTCATTTGCTAGAGGATCGTCTGGGTTGGGAGCGCTTAGTAATGCCTGGATTGATAGCAGCACTGTGCGGATCTGCAAGGCTGGAGACCACTTATCTGTGTGACATCATGCCATGGAGAGAGATAAAGAACAAACAGAGACTTAGAATGGAATAGCTTCTATATGTGCACTGTATAGTCGATTAGAAAGATCACTCTCTGCAGGGTCAAAAGTGTAATCCGAGGTCTTCAATCTTCTACCACAGATTAAATGAGCAGCATGGAAATGCCAAGGAAGGGAGAGGGAGCTTTATTATTAATGCACTCAAGCTGGCACTCTCCTGAGGTCAGATGTAATGTATTCAAAGAGGCTACATATCTGAATTTATGACAAATTGATTTTTCAACCACATAAGAGTCATGTATATGACTATTTTTTTCTGTGGGCATGGACATGAAAAAGAATGAAACACCCCCTTCTGATCCAGTCATTTGGATTGAGCAGAATGAAATACACGCACTCATGTGCACCCACACACACACACAAGGATACATACATATATACACAGTATATTAACATTTATGTACTGTAAATCCCATAACTAATTGATGGGTCATGTTTTAAATACAAAGTACCGTATTTTTCAGCTCATAAGACGCACCGGCACATAAGACGCACCCAATTTTAAAAGAGGAAGATCTAGAAAAAAAAGATTCTGAACCAAATACTTCTGTAAAATATTTTATATCAACTGTGTAAAAGTTAACAGCCAAACATGTAACATGAACAGACAGTAAACAGTAAAAGTAACAAAAAAAAAGGCTGTAATGTTTTTCTTTGCCCCCACTCATCACTCTAAAGTCCACCATTCGTTATCACCATCACTGTTCCAGTGCAACATTGCCCCCACATTAGTAATACCGTAATAGCCAGTAACATTGTCACTACATTACTAATAATAGCCAGTAAGATTGCCCCCACATTAGTAATAATACAGTGTTTCTCAAACTTTTTTAGTCAAGCCCCCCTTTAAACCTTGAAAAGAATGTAAAAGATATAAAATAATAATTATTTAATAATTAATTAATAACTATTTTAATGTAAAATAAATGTAACTACTCCTTAATGTTAAATAACTCATTATTTATAGCTTATTTAAGTGGCAATTCGGTTGCATGGTGTTAAGATATGATCCTTATGCGCTCTTACCTGGTTAGGAACACTACCCAATTGCAGAGCACGTTACTTACGTTTGTTATCTCGTATGTACATGTGTGAGATGTACCGTTGAGAGATGATTTGAGTTTGAGTTTATTAAAGGAGAGTTTCAGTCATTGAGAGCGTTTTGTTTTCCTCACGCGAGCAAGAGAGAGAGAGCTCACGGCAGCAGTTCCGCTCGTGAGTATGGATGTGGAAGCACCGCTGCAGCTACCGTAGCCAAGGCATTGTGGGAAATGTAGTTTTTTTCTCGTTTTCGTTACGACCGCGCTATGGCAGAGATGGGCGATGACGTCAGCGCGCAGCGCTGGGTGTACAAATATGGCCGCGGCTTCGGCCTAGCTCCGGGGCTCTTTTACGTTTAATGTGTGAGAAACGGCAGCTCTGTAGCTCGTGAGTATGGATGCGGAAGCACTGCTGCGGCTACTGTAGCCAAAGGCATTGTGGGAAATGTATTTTTTTTTTCTCGTTTTCGTTACGACCGCGCGATGGCAGAGATGGGCGATGACGTCAGCGCGCAGCGCTGGGTAAACAAATATGGCCGCGGCTTCGGCCTAGCTCCGGAGCTCTTACGCCTCTCATACGGCCGTGACCGGACTTCGCGGCGCTCTGCATTCGGTCTATAAGACGCACCAACTTTTCCCCCTCAGTTTTGGGGAAGAAAAAGTGCGTCTTATGAGCCGAAAAATACGGTACTTCTCTAAGTCATATATAAAATCTGAACATCCCAAAACGTTTTTTTATTATTATTATTATTATTAGAGTGTTTTCATACATAACAGCAACTGCAATTTTATAAAAAGTGTTTTAGGAGTAAAAGCTAATTAAAATTTAATTAATGTTGTCCCACTGACCGTGAAGTATGCAAGAAGGTCTCTTACCTTTCAGGATATCTAGACATATTCTTCCAAGCTTGTCTACATTGGGGTGATATATTTTGGTCATGAAGCGTACTTTCGGAGCTGCCATGGGATATTCTTCAGGCAGAAAGAGTTCAAGCTTAAAAGTTCCTCCCTCAAAGGGGGAGTCTTGAGGTCCCGCGATGACCACATGGAAGTAGCGAGCGTTCCCCTCGTCTGGCTCTGCCTTTATACCCGGCACTGGCTCTGCCAACAAACGCTGTGTTTCCTACACAGACACAGATGCATTTGAAAGCTATGAGTAGAGCTGAAAAAAATTAAGCATCTCTGCAATTACTGTTAATTACTCAAGAATCATACAGAGTAAAAGCAGTGGGAAGAGTCAGTGTGTAATAAGAATTTTCAAAATAACTTTAAGAACTTAAAAACAAGTCTAAGACTGAGTTCCACTCCTACCCCTTTCCCTTATGAACATTCAGGTCAGGTGAGGGGGCATCGCAAATCTGCTTTAAACAAAGAGGGCTGTTATAAGTTTTACTTTTAGGTGAAAGTAAATTATGAAAACCATCCCTGTATCTTAGATTTAATCTGCAATGTCTACATATAGATCTGCAAGTCATTTAAATCACAAAAGAATAATTAGAGTCAGTTACTACACATCTTATAATGCCTAATAACATTGATGTTACACAATAGCCTTCTGGCATGTCAAATTTCCATTTTATTATGTTGAAAATTTTCAAAACTACCAGCAGTGATTCGTTTACTGAGAGAAAGTAGACGAGCCCGGTTTAGTCAACGGTTTGGTCAATGGTTACCAAATGGACTAGTAGAAGAAGCCACCGACAGGCCACAGAGCACTGAATGACCCATAACATTCAAAGGCCTATGTGCCAACAGATGGCACCCTCCAAATCCAAAATGTAGATGAGTGTACTCTCTAATGTTTAATCTAAATGCTCCTGTTGGATTATATTTTATGGCCTACAAAAGAATAAATGCTTCTGGGAGTTGTGACGTTTTATAATTATTCATAGAAATTCACATCACCTAGCTGCTGAACATATTCGAGAAATCTTCTTTAACTTCAACTCCGCTTGTTTTTGAATAAAAAAAAACAAACAAACATAAAGCTCAAATTTTAAAACAAGAAAACTATTATAATTTGTATCTAAATATGAGACAAACAAACTTCATTTTACCCAACCATTTATTTGATTATAGTAACTATTATAGCAAAAGGCAAATGTCCAGGAGTCTGTTGATAAACTGTTCCTTTATAAAAATGGCATCACAAAGTATCAGCATGCAGCGCATAATGAAGGATTTTAATTGCACAAACAAGGATTAGAATCAACAGTGTTGACATTTACACACAAAACTTCTCAACATGCTAATGACTAAACTATTTCTACTTTAACCATACTGTTGTTTGAATTTGAAATGATTTTCATTAAATATGTAACAAAACAAAAAAACTCAAATAGCAGAGGAAACTCTAAATTCCTGATGGTTAGGCACTATAATGTTTGCAGTACACCACAAGAAAATCTAGGCTCTAGTAAATTGCCCAACAGCTTATTTTGCATGATTTTAACGTAGACCCTCTAAGCGAGAGGCTTGCGAGAATACAAGCTTCACATTCCACTACATTTACGTTCATAAGCTACCAAACAAACCATGACAAATACAACCCTGCGCGAGAGTGACTCAGGCACGACTGAACCTTAAAGGCCCTTAGTAACCAACACCCATATGACGAACGAGAATCTGATCTCACCTGTGGAGAATGCATGAGACAGCATTCACCTAGAGTTCCTTTACCATACTGTACTTTATACATGAGGGATTGTCTGCTTAGAGCAAAATGTTTTTTTTTCAACATGTGAGGCCTTACAAACATACTTCTAAAAGCCACTACACCAGTTCTACAACCTTGAGGGTGGATTGGGCAAATGAAAACACACACTTAATGTCACGACAGTCAAAGGATCTAGCATTTATGTAAGATTATGCATTTTTAGAATTCTTACAACTATTATCATGCATTTTTTTGTCAAAAAAATTGACTGCTTTAAAATTCATGATCCTTTTTTTTTCAAATAATGTCCATTAACGGAAGCTAAATGAAAACTGATGTTTACAGCATATTTTGACACATAAGATTTCATTGAGAACACCACAATACACACACAAAATTTAAGACATGTTATCCATTTACGTGTCCTTAAGTTTTAGAATTTAGCTTCATAGACAGAACTACTGAGTCATACACATTAGATCTATGATCAACAACTTCATAAAGAGATGGTCTTCAGCTTTTCCATTAACATTATAATAGTGAAACAAATTATAAGATTCTAGGTCTCCTCTCAATCCACCTTTCCTTTCAATAACCTCCTCCCCCCTTTCCTCTCTTTTCTTTCCCCTTTCCTTCGTTGTGGAGGCAATTTTATGTACACTGTGTGAGGAGAAAAAAAAGAATAATATACTCTCTATTGGTTTAAATCTGCACATTTTTTAAAAATCTGTCCACATTTTTACACGAAAACATGATAAATCTGCTATATGTTCTAAATGTTTACATAGAATTGAAAGCCAATTCTGTTAGAGCTCTGGTTTCAAGCAATGGATACTCAATTGAGATTGGCTGATCTTTCCTATAGTAAAGGTGCCTGGATGAACATTATATCAATGTACTCTTTTTATTTATTATCTTAAAAATACAAACATTTCCATGACTTTCCTACTGTTTTTTTCAGTCTCATTCCAATGATCATTTGGCCATGAAGAGTGCAGGTGTATACTTCGCTCAAAATAATGTTTACTAGGTCATAATTTATTAACAAATAATATTTTTACACAAGCAAAATAAATGGGATACATATTATTTTGTTGAGGACTGTAGATATATTCTATGACTCAAAAAATGAAATGGTTTGAAATAACAAAACCAGAAGATAACAGTGTTCATTTTCGGATGAATTATCCCTTCTAAGAAAACATGACCAATAGACACAGAATCCTTTATCGTTTATATTCTTTCAGCTCACTTACCATGTACATTGTCCTGAGAACGAAATTCCTCAAATGTTTCTGATAACCCAGAGACAAAACCATGCAGAGCAAACACAGACAGGAGAGGGGCTCCCTATCATGGTCTCATGCTTGTGGGAAGGGCCATCAAAGGTGAATTCCCAGTCCTCCCACGCACTTCAAATAATTCCAAAACCAATACTTTCACATGAAACACTTCTGAAACAAGCCTCATGCCTTATTCACAGAGATGAGTACAAAAAAAAAAATCCTTTCATGGTCTAACATCCAGGAAGCACTATATGATTAAGACGCTTAGAAGATAAGACAACAACCTGACCAACGCAATAAAAGAACAAGGATCCATTTTAATCCTACATTTAATACTCACTAGAACTCAGGTGTGTGCAATATTTCAAATCTAGTTTTAGCATTTAAATCTGAACATTTTCAGTTAAAAAAAAACCCAAACATTATGTCACACCCGTCAGTCAGTCAAATGAGGTGTAATGTTATTGTTATTGCACAGCACCAGTCATTAACTGATGACAAATACACAGTAGGGCAAATGGTCATGCCCTTTGGGTCAAGTGTTCAATGGTACACAACTTCTATTAGCAATATATTATTTGGACTTCTTTTAATTATTATAAGCTCAGAAAATGCCATGAAATGGATATCTCTACACCGTGCCATTACATTGTTTAGTGTCATATTGGAAAACAAAAGACCCTAAACATTTCCGGACAATTGACATTGCGTGTACTTTTTCATCAACAATGTTGAGGGCACTTCACTTTTTTAACTCGTATACCTAATCCCTGATCCACAATGAGTGTGGCACCAGAAGTGTGGCGTCTGGGATGGACAGCACACTGCATTAAGAGAAAAACATTGGCTTTGATTTATACGTCACTCAAGACACATCATTCCACTGTTATTCTAGTTCTGCCTGGTGACATCCTCTCAAATGAGACATCACAATCTCTTGGAAAAGATTTGCATTTCTCACTGCGCAGTCATTTTTTTTCTTCTATTTTTTTTTGTCACACACTGTAATGACGCATACAGTGTCTTTGTCTGGCCAATCGGTGATCTCAACAACTGACCAGTCAGTGATCAAAAGGATGTTCTTTCCAATCAGAAAAAGCATCTCCATAGCTTCACTTAGCTTTTAGCTAGAATCTAATCCAAATGGGTGTGAAAAAAGAACCACTAAAGTGTACGTACGGAACAGTGAAAAAGCTTACAAAAGCATCCGAGTCAAGCTGTACAGGAGCAAAAAAAAAGGTCTGTGGAATAGTGGTATAAGACCACACTAAATTTATTAGCTAATTTACACTTTAAAGCAGAAGATAAAATTATACACACATGCACGAAATTAAAGCCTGGCACCAATACATTTTTGTGTTAATACCATTCAGACATCCGATTGTTTTTCGCCTTTGTGGTGGTGTGTATTTAAAAAAAAAATTGTTATTGCTCAGTTTGTTATATCAAAACGTAAACTTCCAGCCACACAGGCATCTTTGCTATGCCCAAATTTAAGCACCCTTAGCCCATTTATGATGATACAACATTGACATTCATTGCTGGCTAGACCCAGCTAGTAAACATTTCACCTGATATTCAAGATCAGTCTAACTGAAATAAGATGTTGTACACACAACCTAGGCTCTTATTCATACTTCTGGTTTGAGCAAAGTAGACACCATACATCAATAAATGCCTTGTATACAAGAAAACAAACTAAACACTAGTCAGTGATGTTTATTTGTTTGAACATGATTACCTTAAGTAGATCTAATAAATAAGTTCCATCTGACAATCTTTAAACTCAGTTGAAAAAGTCTTCCAGATGGTTATACTCCTTTAATCAGTGATTTGATCCACCTGCAGAAATGCTCAGACTATAAACCTTACGCTCCACCACAGGCTACATCGTAAAGGTAAGCATCCATGTAAACTTATAAATTTATTTACCGGTAATTATCTCCATGAAGCATTTTACATTACTCTGTGCATATCCTACATGCGTAAGAAGGCTGTGATGGCACATCAAAAACGCTAGTCTGCAGTGTAGTTTCTGTAATGCTCCATCTCTTCTTCGCTCACATATTGATTTTCACATCAGCTGAACTGAGAATACTGTGAAGGAGTTTGGGTACAATGATATGGAAAAATAATTGGGGAAGGAGAGAGGAGTTTGTTGTGTTGATTTGTTTTCCTCTTCTTTCTTCTCATGTTCGAGGAGAAAGAACCCGGAAATTACCCTACTCCTAGTACACAACACCAGAAACAATCAACTACTAAACTGACCAATCCCAGAGTCTACATGTATTAAGCTACAATTTTGAGGCAGTGAACGTCAAGCTCAGGCGGAGGGGTTTATGGATTGCACTCTTCACCTGTGAAAGACATGCAAAGGCTTGACGAGGATGTATTATCACATCTTAAGTCACACTTTGTCAGAAGCCAGGTCTACAAAATATGAGAATTTTTAAACTTATTTTAAATAAAACGAACCTTTCCCATGTTCAAAAATCTTTTGGAAACCGAAACCAGCCAGAGATAACAAGAATTTCTGCTTTGTATTTCCTTCTGCGTTCAGAATGGCATCCTACTTTTAGTGTTTGGATCAACATTAAAGCCCTCGGTTCAGAACCTGCTTTTGCACTTTAAAGGCCTACTGTCTCATCTCTGTGAGGGTGAACAACAGCTATAATTTAGTACCATGCGTGTCATTATTATTTCATACTATTTATTTGCCATCACTAAGGTTGGGGCCTGGAGTTACTGACATTAGCTTACTTAGCACTGCTTCTGCTTTCTTAGCCTATGGGAGCGAGCAATCCCAGATAGTTTTATCAGAAACATGATCAGAAACTCTGAAAGTGTGGATTCGTGCTATTTAGTGGGTGATGTCGGTGGAAAGCACAAAAAACGGACCAATTCACCAGCGCTTTTGAAAGCTAGCCGTCTGGAGTGGTTAGCTAGCGAGCTCACACACAAGCTCCAGCAATGAATGACCGTAGAGAAACACCCTTCCCATAAACAGCAACATTACTTTTAAAGTGCGAGTGTAAGTTATTTATAAATGGTTCTTAAATATTAATGATTATGACACGGGCCCTCACAAATCGTTCTCAACTGGTGTATTTTTAACCCACCCATATTCGGGATACAAGTGAATGTGCCGAAACGGAAGTGGCTAACAAATAAGAGCCAAGCGCTCAGCCAGCTGTCGCTTCTCATTGGCAGATCAATTTAATAATATACAAGAATACCGTGGTATTGTGGTTGAAATAAAAACACTAGTATATGTGCAGTGTCTCACTTCACAATTACCTTAATGATCCTGCGGGGCAACCCTGCCATCTTGTCTCGAATGCGAATTTTAGCTTTGACTCTCGGTGCCTCTTACTTCGTTTGCATTGACGGCGGGGGAGACGCAGTGCACCCAGGGCTTCCGGTGCGTTGCGTCAAGGCGCACGCGGAAACGCTTACGTTTCATATTTGTATGGAAGTTGTAGTTTTGGGATGTTAATATATTTATTTTTCATCAGTTTTTTTCGTATTGATAATTTACAAGATAACGTAAATAAAAGACAGTTTAAGTGTTTTTTTCTCAAAAACTCTTAAGTTTAGTTAAGGCAGTTTTATAGTAGAGGCAATGGTTGATTAAAACACAATTGCTCTACGAAAAGGGTGGTTATAACGATACATTATGGAATAAATATTTAGAGCTTAAAACGTGATCTTGTCAATGGTGGATTTTACACCTTTTGCTAGAGGGGTACGTTTGCAAAAAAATAAAAATAAAAAAATAAAAAAAAGTCAAAAACAAATATCAACACAAATCAATAACAAATATTAACTAGTACCATTAAATCAATTCTGCCTTGTTTTTTAAAGCACAAATGTGTTTTTTACCTTTCCGATGTCCATTTACGGTCTGAACATGGTGTCAGACAAAGAAAGAAGAAACAGGCATAAGCTGTGCAACATCCAAGTGTCATAGGAGTGCTGCACAGGAGCAGAGTGGCAAAAAGCCATTAAAGAACTGGCTGAGAGATCTGGAAAGGGAAGCATTTGACTGTGACTGAGAAAGAAGCAGAGGGGTTATGGGCCAGATAACACCTAGGGGATGGCAGGGAGGAATCGGTGCCATAGCTCAGCCACCAGGAGATGTACTGGGTTTAAAGGAGCGAAATATATCCTGTCCAAATTCCTTTAAATCAAGTTTTGTTTTACTTTGATTACAAATACAATGTGAGGTGGCACGGTGGCGCATTGGGTGGCACTATGGCCTTCAAGTTAGAAAGTTGTGAGAAAGGTTGTTGGTTTGTGGCTCCTAGAAAGAGTTTGCATGTTCTCCCCATGCTTGCATGGGTTTCTCTTTAAATTAATTGAATAATTTAAATTGTGTGAGAATGTGTGTGTTGCCAGGGTTTATCGCTGCTTCTCCCCTGATGTGAGCTGGAGATGTGAGGCCAGCAGATCCATGTGACCCTGATAGGAAATAAGCGAGTCAGAAAGATAAATGAATGAATTAATTAATATTTTTGGTTTTAAATTAACATTACAAGAGTTATGACTTAATTTGCAAGATATTCATTTTAAAATGTAAAAAAAGCTCAGATCATCTTTCAGTTATAAAGAAGTGATAAGCCCTCATAAGTACAATACCTGTGAGTTGGCTTGTGTTTTTCAAAGTTCTGGCAAAAAAAAAACAATGGCACAAAATGTGCTTGGAACAGTGTGTAGCAGTTTGCCAGGGTTTAGGAGAAGTTTGCCAGTTTTTCACAAGTTTCAATTTTCACATTGTTTTGACCTTATCTTTGTTTTTGGGAGATTTATAGATTTTTTCTTTGTCTCAATACTTTGATTTTTGTTATAATACATAAAACAGTTTGATTCTCAATTTTTTACAAAAATTGTAAAAACAAAAACAATTTAATTCTTGGATTTTTTTTTGGTACAATTTCAGGTTTTATATAGCTTCTTCAGGAATTACAAAACATTATTATTTAAAATCCTTTTCACCTAGTCTGAGAAAAGTTGGATTCATGAAGCACCTCCTCTCTCTCTCTCTCTCTCTCTCTCTCTCTCTCTCTCTTTCTTTCTCCTACTCTATCCTAATACCTCTTTATTTGTACATGGGAGGCACTGTTTTAGAAAGAGTGGTGAAGAGAAACCTCTTCACTGCAGTGTGCCACCAAGTCGTTCGGAGGCTCACAGGACACAAAGCAGCAGTTCACAGAAATGAAGATGTTTCAGAATATCAGACCAGGTATGAACAACATGTTTATCTTAAAGGTGGATTATACTTCAACATTTATTTCCTGTTTGACTGTCACCTCTAAAGTGCATTTTAAAGTTTATAATAGTCGTGTAATACTCATTTTATTTGAGCAATTCTACAGGATGAGAGAGTGTGAAATTGACAACTAAAACATTTAGTATTTTTTTACTAGTCAACGAGACATATGATTATGTAATTATAATAATATCGTAAAAATATATTTATTCAAAAATGTCTTTTTGTAATAATATGTTTGAAAAGAATTTGTCCAGTGTAAAGTTGACCTAAACTTGGTAAAAAAAAACACAATATTTCAAGAAATGGGCAAAAATTCTTCCATCCAAAGAATCATTTACTGACATTTTCAGCTTTTAATTTCATGGTGTTTAAACAAACATTTAATGAATACACTTAAAATAAACAAAGCGCTTATTTAATTTATTTTAGCCCATTTTCCTCACTTTTCTCCTGAGTGATTTTGATCATGAATCAGACAGAGAGGAAATATTATCAGTGAACCCTTCCCGACAAATTGACCTTTAATGTTTCTTATGGCCAACGGTGTGCTTTTAATCTGTTACTGACTGACCGACTCTTCACTTGACCATGAAGTCTCCCATGGCTCTGCCCCCATGACATATTTCAATCCTGCCTTCCAAAAATGCCTTTGTTCCATCACACAGGAGCAGTTGAACCAGTGTCTAATCTATTGCTTTTACACGGTGCACATGGTGAACAGACAATGGCAGCAGAATTAGAGGGACTGCTGCTTCCACTGAGCACATGATATGAACAGCTGAATCCATTCTGACAGCACTAAACCTGACTTCCTAGCATGGTTATATGGCATTTCAAACACTTCATTACACATTTTTATACGCTAGAGGTGCAGGACTTTGAGTAATTAAAAAGATTAAAATACCCACCTTATCGTATTATATTAAAACATTTCTTTTGTAGTATTATTCACACACTTGTGATCATCACAAAATTAGATTTTTCCTGAAGGAAATGCTTAAGTGCTGGCAGCTGGCACTGCAGCTGTGGCATACTACATATTTTTTTTAAATAATTATTTTGTAATTAGTTTTGAATGTATTCCGACATCTGTCAATATTACTTTTTTAAAACTGGTCGGTTATAATATCCTGCCTATTTCAGGTCATGTGCGACCCAATTTAACAGATAAGAAAAAGAAACACTGGTACCTAATACAAGGCAACCTAAGAAAACCTATATAAAACACATAACAGCAGTCCTGGTGGTGCTGCTGATAATCATAATGTGAAGTTTAATCTGAATTACAATAAAAGAGACACTGTTGGCACAATGGAGGCAAGCCTTCACGATTTTGCTTCACATGAAAAAGCAACATTTCAAATGGATTACTTATCATAGGTGTTCAAATTTCAAAGCCTTCTATCAAAGTAATCTCTCTTGCATATTACAAAGCTCCTTAGGCTCCCCCATGCTTTAGTGTAGGAGTTGAATCTGTTGAACCAACAAGACGTTAGAAAGAGTCTCTCCGACATTGAATGCTTGCCGGGATCTGTTATTTTAACCCTTAAAAGACCTTAAAGTGCCTCTCTAAGTGTTTTTTTTTTGCTTTATAATTTTCAGTTTTTTTTGGTGACAATTTTTGATAATATTTTAATACAACCCCAGATAATTTTTTTTATTACATTACATAATAATTTCACAACAAACCTGAAATTGAACAAAAATACAATTCCAAGTATTAAATTAAGTCATGTTTAACTGCAAAAATAAAATAAATTAAGAATGAACCGTTTTTATGTTTTATAAACAAATCTAAAGTGTCAAAACAAATAAAAAATTCATAAATCCCCCCGAAAAGCAAAGACAAGACAAAACAAAACAATGTGAAAGTTATATTAACAATATACGTGGGTCGCGCCATTGATTTGAATTGGGTCGCAGATCAAAACAGCCATTGTGATTGGCACATGCACTGGTGTATGCAGAGCCTTCTAAGGGTTAATTCCAACTATTTTATTTACATTTTACAGGACTTTCTGCAACTTAACCCCAGATTTGGTACCAACCTTTTAATAACTATAATCTAATCATCTACTGTCGCGATCTTCCTACTTATGAAACTCTGGCTTCTAGTTTTATAAACTTGATTAGGCTCCTCCTTCTGCGATCCTCCTCTGAACCATCTGCATAAAAGCCATTGGCTGTATATATTATGAACGAAGTACTAATGAAGTCAAATGAGGCTCACTGTGGGCATCACCAGCCATCGCCTTCGTTAAAGTGTGTCACTTCCCGGTAAATGAAAATGGGCAAAAGGTCAAAAGACACAACGTGGGCATTGAAACAATACACATATTAACCGACAGTAAATTCTAAAAAAAAAACCAAGGAGTAGATCTTCTCTCAAGAAACCACGTCCTTATTTTATGCATAACCTTAAGGCTTAAAAAATTTTAAATAAACAAATTAATTTGAGTTTTTAGCGACAAAGTTTGGCAATTCAACATAGGAGTGAATGAGAACCTGCTCAATTCTGGAGTCAGCCTCTAGCGGCCGGTAGCGGAATTACAGTTCAGTCACTTCATATTCAAGAGGGAAAAAGGTGCATTTATAAAAACAACATTTGACTTGACTTGAATAGTAGCTATGATGAATCATTTGCAGCATCTTTTCTGATGAAAATGTGTCTTTTCACAGCAGCTGGTGGGACACTGTGGAGTTCAAGTAGACTTTTATCTTGTCTGGTGGCGTTGATCTCCTGTCTGAGCAGTGCGGTGTCCCTCAACATCCCCCCGATGAGCACAAATGTTCGCTCAGGCTTCTCTGCCACACGCAGTACAGGTGTTCTGGGTGGCACTCAGCGAGTCGTGACCTTTGACCGTCTTCTGGTCAACATCGGTGACGATTTCAGCCCAGAGACTGGCACATTCAGATGCCGCCTTCCTGGTGCATACTATTTCTCTTTCACCATGGGAAAATTCCCCAAGAAGATGCTGTCGGTGATGCTGGTTAAGAACGGTATGGAGGTGCAGGCCATGGCTTACGATGGATATCGAAACCCAGGCCGGAAAGTGCAAAGCCAGAGTGTGATGATCAGCTTGAAGGCCATGGATACTGTCTTTCTGCTTCTTCAGGAGAACCCAGACTACGCCCTCTACAGCAATGTTGGACCATACATCACGTTTAGTGGTTATCTAGTGTACCCAGACTCCACATCCTCAGTTGGATACCTCAATAATCACATATCTCCCCCAGGCCTCCATCTACCAGGCTGTCCCCCTCTGATAGATGCTGACTATGACTGGAGAAGAAGGAGAAGAATCAGCGAAGAACCAAGGTCTGCATTTTCAGTGGCGAGAACAACATCTGCACTGGGGGAAAGTAGAGGTCGTAAAGAAAGAGATGCTCTCACGTTTGATGTGGAGTACGTTAACATAGGCAGCCATTTTAATAAAACATCTGGACATTTCACCTGCCAGTTCCCTGGTGCATATTACTTTGCATTTACAGTGGGGAAACATCCTCGTCGGGCAGTTTCAGTGAAGCTGATGACAGGGAAAGGTGAGGTGCGGGCCATGGTGTTTGATGAGGACATATCGCGACGGAGAGAGATGCAGAGTCAGAGTCTGATGCTGTCCCTTAAAAGAGGAGACAGTGTTTGGCTGTACAGTCAGCAGGACGATGGGTTCGCTGTGTACAGCAACCAGGGGCGGTATATAACCTTCTCTGGCTTTTTGGTGTACCCTGATATTGAATACATTAATTTTGATAGAACATTTCCCTGAGAACCTGAGCTTTTGCGGCTCTGGATTGAAACATTTCTTCTTGTAAATGTAAATCTTTAAATATCTGGAGTCCTCTGAACACGGTGCTTAACACAACGCATAATATCATGATGTAAATACTGTACCTTTATATTTAGTAAATAACGCCCAATTAAAGGTTACCTACACTATATTGCCAAATGTTTTCATGCGTCTGAACTCTAAAGATTAACTTAATTTACATCCCAATATTTAGGGTGTAATATGATGTTGACCAAACATTCTGGCATAGTTTAACCTATGGTTTATAGGAGTGTTTACTGGGAATTCTTTAAGGTCAGAGAGTGTTGGGGAATTGCACCTTTTGGAAAAAAGGAACAGATTTGATTTAGGGCACAACAAATGGTGGCTAATTATTAGATGGAACAATATGATCAAAATATTATTGCGGAGAATGGGGCTAATATAATTCAATTATATTATATTAAATTTACTTTACCATGTTATAATGAAAGTACTTCTTTAATGGACATACATTTAAGCATGGAGTTCTAACACATACACAAATTTTAGCACATGCTAGACGTCCATGTTGATCTTCTGGATGTGATGTGTACTGAGAGGCTAACTCATCTTCCAAACGTCAACATGTTTGAAGCAGATGTTTAAGCTGAGTTCCATTTCTTTCTCTTACCCTTGCCCTTAGCCATTGATACCCTGTAAAAGGGTTGAAAATATACGCCTTTGAAATGAGACACTTTTATGTGGTTGTATTTGTCAACAAAAGGGTTCTGAAGGAACATAATTAAACTTAAATGTAATGTTCCATATGTGAGACTATTGGGAAACTTTATTGTTATAGGTTAATAATGGCACAATATTTTGGTAAAAGTACAGGTTCCTTTTAATGATCTATGTATGGACATAAATATATGGTTTTCTTAATCTTAAAACTTTTACATTAGACTTTGGTCTTGCTGGCAGCCATCTCATTCCTTTATTTTGAAGTGTACCTCAAGGAACGAGCTTTTTGTAATAGCCCTTCAGCCTCATTCGACAAAAATTTGAGACGCCACTTCACACCATATGGATGTGCAAAATGCAAGTGTAGGGTTAAGGTGTAGAAATGTAACTCATCCTTTGATCCATCTTGTTTTGGTTTTCATTATTGAATAAAAACCTAAATAAATAACTAAATAAAAACTTTTACCAAGCCTCTCAGTTGATTGAGGTTTGAAACCACTTTTTGCTAGTAGTTAAACTTTTTTGCTAAAAAAACAAAGCAGCCAAGAACCCAACATTCTCCCCTTCATTCTATGAAACCAAAGCTCTGTTTTCAAGCAGTGGATTCTGAACTGTGATTGGCTGATGTCTTCTATTGGTTCTTACCAATTGGTCAATTGTCCAAAACATACTGGAATTCTCTGAAGCCTTTTACACTCAAAAAACTCAAGATAAACACCCTAACCCATCCAAATCTTTGCTCCACCAGTTTTCAAATCGGAGTTGCACAATTCAGACAACCAAACCTAGACAGATTTATTAAATTGAGGATTGAGCAGCATGCTTCACAGTTCAGTTGTGGTGTGGTTAAACCACTGCATTTAATGGTTAGAAACCCATTACATTGTCACATAAATTTAAGTGGTTTGTTTTATTTGTACAAATTTGGTGCTAAGTACTTGGGTAAATTACTGTCAGTCCCCATCACTGAACTTGTTACACAAGTGGCATCACGCTAGATTTCATTGAGGTCCTGAGAGAGGCTCATTCTTTCACAAGCACAGTTTGCATATCCAGGTGTGATTGGAAGAATCAGAAATCATGTATTTGTAGGAATACTTGTGGCAATATGGTGTAATTGTAATGAGTTATCATTGTATTAATTGCGAATGATTAGGTCATCATAGTGATAATTATAGATCATTTTGACTTTTTAAAAATGTAAATAAATAAATGTTTGATATGTTATGAATAGCATTATTATTGTTATTGTATTATTTAGATAAAGATATAATGTAGGTAAAGGCATCTACTGTACTGTTGTGTTTAATGATGTTAACATTTATATTTACTGATTTGAATCAGTAGTTTAATAAAAGTTAGAAAGTGTCCACATTGTGCTATTTTTTTAAATAAAACTTTCAATTGATTTGTCAGTAGTCGGTCTGAAGTCATCAGAAAGAAAATAAACTACAATATTCAAAGCTAAAAGCAACTTGTAAATAATATGTAACTAGTAAATTCACAATTTTATTTAAATCTACAGAAAGCTGCAGGAGAAAATACGTCCCTAGTGATATTCCATCCCATATTACATTGAAAGTTTCATGGCCTTTCAGCACATATTCCAGAGAAAGGAGTGCAAATTGGGTTTCAGAACAATCCTTACGCCTTAATGGTTGCAATGGTTTTAGATGAGACTTATTTGGTTGAGTATAGGACTAACACTTGGTTAATTTTTAATATTACTATTGTTCAAACATGCTATTTAAAAATACATGGTTATAAAATCTAAAACATTTGTTGGCACAGTGTTTTCTTTGTCACAGTGTGTGCCTCTTTCCTCACGCTTTAAGTAAAATTTTCTCCGGTTTCTTTTACACCACTGCTTCACTTTGAAACAATCAATGCCTTCTGTCTGAAAGGAATGTCGAGTTGTGAAAAGACCAAAAGAACTGATTGAGGAAAAAAATCTCATAACTGTAAAATACACTTTGAGGACAAAATAGTATTATGATTGGATTTAGAATTTTCGAAGTAATTTAAAATGTATTTCAAAAATGTCCATTTGTTCTAATTAGATGATATTTTTCATGTGTTCTTCTTTCGTTGGTCAAACTCTTTGTTACTTTACTGAAAGCTTTTGACGATTTTTCTTCTCCTGTCCATCTAGTTCCTTTTGTGTTTCACTGAACATCCCAGATCTCACAAAGAAGAGGGTTGAACTTGTGGTCACTCATGCGCCATGACTCCAACATCTCTGCATGGTGATGGTTGAGAGTACGAAGCTCTGTCAGTCGTCCGAGAAGTCTAGCAAAATGTTGGGGCTCCTGAGGGTGCTGTAATTTACAGACCTTTCTCAGCACCTCCAGCATGGGCTCCTGCAGATGCTCTACTGCGCTCTGGTCCTTTACATATGGCCTGTCTGTGGTTAAACATAAAATTTTCAGTGATGACATTCGGAAACAACAAGGTGAAAAGAGCTTAATTTTAAACAGAGAAGTTATTAATCAAGAAGCTTAAACATTATGTGTTTTACATTACGATACTAATGACAAAAATAAATTTGAAATATGAGCATGTGTTGGATTTGTATATTATAGTTTACTAATCTTATTTGAACCAAATGTAAGAATTGTATGAAATATTTTCCAAAAACACAATTCCCAGTTTCCACTAAACAGCAATGCTGCTCAGCCGCAGACCCCCAGGGCTTAAAGGCATGGAGGTTCAAGCTTTCATGAATACTGGTGCCAGCATGATAGTTGAAAGATTTACTTTGAAGAGAACAAAATATCAACTTGGATAAAATGATGAGTCATGAACGGAGCAGCTTTTGTCTTTGACTCAAAATTAGCAGTGAACTAAGATTTCAGTTACAGTAATAAATGACGAATAACAGATTACCGGTGACTCTTAAACCTAAATTAAGGGAAACAACTCACATTTCTGATTAATGCTGCCACAGAAGGATCCCAGATGAGTCCATCTCATTTAATGTTGCTTGGAACATTTCTATTGTTTTGTGGAGCGTTGATGAGTTTCAAACACTTTCAATGTTTGTGCACCAAGAATGCGCAGAGATTTTTTTTTAATAATTGCAAGTGTTGACAATTATAATGACAAATATGTTATCAAAATGAACAGTTTTGTGTTGAAGGGCATTAGCCCTCTCTCTGCCGCCGAACATATTAAACACAAATAAATTTTACAGCAACTTGGCGAGGTGGGGGGATTCACACTTTACCTGGTCTTAATGCAAATTAAGGATGCATGGCATCAACATCTACCGACTTTAAGTGAGTTCTGGGCCAGCCCAGCAACTCTACTACGGCCGTTAAGTATGTTTGCAACGGACAAAAATAAAAAAAATCCATCCATTACGCATGCGCTTCAGTTTATCCGCCAACAGTAGTAAAGAGCATTTCGTTGTCCAAAAATCTACATTAAAATGCCAAGAATCATCTTCAATCCATAATGCTAAAATATACATAATTGGTAAGATAGGCGAATTAATTTTAAAGTTACTAAAAAATCGTTTAGATGACAAAAATCAGCTAACCTGGTGACAGGATTGTGATGGCAGTGAGTAAAGCATGTTCTTCCTGCATCATTTGCAACTCCCCAATGCTTTTATAGAAGTTAAACATTGGTGTGATAAACTCCTCGGATATTCCTGCGGGGGTGGAAACAATTCACATTAGATTCATCAACCTGGAACGTTAAAAGTTATTAAACTAATAAGCCACTGTATCACTGTTAGTACAACTTTGAAAAATAAACCTCCAGGTTCTCGAGTCAGGGAACCTTATATTGCTACCTTGGGCTCTCACAGAGAAAATACATGTGGCGATTTTTTAAAACTCGTATTTAAAGGGCTTTATGTAAATATCCCTTTTAATTGCGTGGCCTCCTTGTGACCTCACGGTGGCAATGTTGCTTGCTTTTACGAGTAGCTAATGAAAGTTCTCAAATTCTCAAGGTTTTATGTCCTAAAAAGAATATCTGTAAATAAACAAAACAAACGTACTGTATGTCCAATATTACTTGCTGTGAAATGTTGGGTTCAAATAACATTCAAATTGAGCTTTTAAAAAAATATATCTGAAACCACACACTACGTATCTTATTTTTCCACACACAACGTATCTAACTTGTTCTGGAAGAAGTAGCTTCAGAAAGACCTTCACTTTGTGGGCAATAGCAGGGGTCGTGACCTCATGTTTAGTAGTCTCATGGACAGCACTGATCTGAATCCGTACTCGATCCCCACAGCTGTGTATTTCCACATTTAACCAGATTCTGGGAAACCGCAGTTCATTTGAAGCCTGTTTTTGAAGAGCTTCCATGTTTTGTGCAATGTTTGTCATTATCATTATCAATGATATAATTATCATACTTTGCTGGCCATGTGGGCAAAGAGCTCTTTTGTGATGTAAAGCATCCAATGCTGCCATTTACCTACTGACCAATCAGAGAAAGCCAGTTTGCAGCTGGTACACTAAAACATGATTTAGAGCCGGTTAGTTAGTGTGAAAGTGAAAATGTTGTGGTTTACTCCTCCTCTGCCCATGAAAGATTTATTGAATAGAAGTTTATTTCATTATTTGTCTGGAAACACAGTTCGGAATTTTATTTAGCAACAACCCTAAATATAATCGCCTATTAATAGTACTGTAGTATCATAGTGTTTGTTGTATATAGCAAATGCATCAATCAAGGTCCTACCTACTCAAAAATCTGTTAACTTTGCATCCCTTTTCATTTCAGATATTTTATATGATGGTAGATTTAAGTGTCAAATTTCCCCCTTAAAGATATTTAAACAAAGTTCCAGAATGTGTTGCATCACAAAAGTGGAGGTTAACACCCACGAAACCTTCACTGCTACCTGGTCTTGCCAGACCACTCAGTCTTGACACCAACCAATGCTAACTCTCTGGTCGCAGCTCGAGTTCCCTCCGTCCCTGTTGTCCAATCATACTTGGACCCTAATACAGAAAGCCAATAATAACAGCTTTTCATATTTCACATTATTTGCCTGTAAGCATGCACAGAATTAGTGGGAGGGGCCTGAGGGACAGACTTTTAGTGTACATTTTCAATGTAGGACAAAAGTAGGACCCCTAATTTACCTGTTCTTAATAACATGTTATGTTTATTTTGGGTGACAATTTTTTTTATATAGTTAAAGGTTAAACTTTTAAAATTGGTTGCCTCATTTTAGTCCAAAGAATAATTGCCACTTCTCCGGAGTGTGGGGGAGGGGTGTATTCTAAAATGCGGTGCTTTTATTTTGCCAGTTCTGTGTACTGCTTTCTTATGGGCCAGTCAGTAGAGAATTGCACTAGCAGGGCAAATATTGTGGTTTTAAATCCCAGGGAAAGCAAAAAAGGTACATAAAATGTAAATCGCTTTTGATAAAAATCATTTGCAAAATGCATTAAATGTAAATGTTCCACAAGAACAACAAAAAGTTGGAGTACACTACCCACAGAGCATCACCATGTTTCCCATTAAAGCAGAAATAATTTTTTGTGTAACAATTATCAGTTGAGTTTCAAAGCAACACAAATGTTTCACCAACAGCAATATCATTCTCATAAATGGTTGTAATTGGTGGTATGATAACATTCTTTTCATTTCAGAACGTGCAGCACAAGTAACAGATATGAAAAAGGAACACTGGTACTTAACACAAAACAACCTAATACACACCAAGACACACACTGTGATGGCCGCTCTCCACCATTGAAAACCCATCATGGTTCCTCCTTGCATCATCATGTGAACTTTATTCTGGATTAATATTACATTAATATAGCACTGGTGAGAGCACAGGAGCATGTCTCTTCATGATTTTGCTTCTTTAACAAAAAATTATGTGGAAAATGTGGGTGATATGTCATGAATAGGTGTTAAAATACAACTCTCTTGTATGAAACTTAAATGCTTTAATGTGGTGAAAACTGGTGAAAAAGCGGGAATGAGAACTCTCAAACTAAGAAAAGTGTGAGTATTAAAACATCTACTTTGACCATGATTAAGAGAGTGACACCCCTGCAGGAGAGTGTCTTCCAAAAGTATTTCCTCACACCAATACTCAACAAGCTCCATGATTTGAAAAACATCGGACCCTTAAAGCACAACGCATTTTTGAGCTGAACAGGTCAAAATTTCTGCACTCACTTGAAAAATTGTTTACCTTTCAAAATGTAGATACCAAATATTTAATTACTACAGATGCTTTGATATAAATTACCATAAGCAGTCGCCATCTCCAAGATTAAAGAAGACACTGCACAGTTTCAGAGCTTAAATCTTTTTCCTTCTGATGAAACGATAACCTTTGTCATAACTTTCCAAACAAAGATGTGAACAAAAACCTAATCCCTGATGTTTCATGAAGGCTTCACGCCAGAGAAATGTCAGAGGCGCTGAGAGCCAGGGAGTAGGACAATAGACCTCTTGATATTTAGATAGAAGACAATAGTCTTTTTAGACAGTAGGTCTATCCCACCCCCCACCCCCACTGGCCTTTTGAGTGATATTCTCGAAGAGATGCTGAAAGGTAAAAAAAACAAGTAGGACTTCATATCTCAATTGCTGATCGTGATAGTCTGATAGTGATATGACAATTAGAGGGCTACATCAAGATGCTTTTAATATCTGTATTTTTATATTTCACAGTATAATAAAATAATACCTTCTTTTAGTTAGTTTGTTTTAACCTTTTAACAGTTTGTGGCATTGTCCCAGTTCTCTGAAATCGAAAACCACGGTACTTTAGTGTCCTTTTACTCATGTAACATATACCACTGGATTATCAGGATGGCAAATTTCCTGTTGTTATTTAGGGCGGACAGATTAATTATTAATGTAGTGTACCCAATGAACTTTAGAAACTTTATTCAGATCCATAGCCAGTATTTTGTGAATCACTAAACTAATTTTTTGTTGTTTTACCACAGCTTTTTATATCTGCTTCACATCTGTGTGGCATAGAGTCAACCAACTTATGGCACCTTTCAGCTGTTTCCACTCCATGATTCTTTAACAATATTCCACAATTCATTTACAATTCTTGGGTTTGCTTCAATAATTTTTTATATCACCCCACAAGTTCTCAATTGGATTAAACTCTGGGGATTAGGCTGGCCACTCCATATCATTCCAACTCCAACAATTTCGTTGTTTTGGAACCAAGAGGTTGCTCGCTTACTAGTGTGTTTGGGGTCATAAAACGCCCATTTCAAGGGAATGTCCTCTTGAGCATGAGGCAATATAACCTCTTCTAGTAATTTAATCCACACTGGTTATCCCTGGTATGCGATAAATAGAGCCAACACCATAGTGAGACATCCACCATGCACCACCATGCTTCACTGTCTTCATTGTGTACTGTGACTTTAATTCAGAGTGTGGAGGCTATCTCACAAACTGTCTGTGGCCCTTGGTCCCAAACAAAAAAATCAATTTTACTAAATTTTTCTCTCATCAGTCCACAAAATGTGCCTCAATTTCTCTGTTTCCCAGTTTATGTGTTCTTTGGCAAATTGTAACCTCTTCATGACATTTTTTTAACAGAGAGACTTTGGCGGAGAATTCTTGAAAATTGACAACACCCCTCTAACACAAAAATGTCTTTTTTGCCTGTCCACACGGAAGCCAGGTGCGGAGTGTTTCAAATACGATTCACCTTGACTGGTGTTTTCTAAATGCGTGGTTACATGAAAACGGTGCTGCAGATACATGTGGATGGACAGCGTAACTGTCCCATTTTCAAAATAATCGGGTATGTGTGGACAAGGTCCCAGACTCTCTTTGATCATCCTGGACCTGATCAGTTGCTGAGCCTTTGCCATTCTGGTTATTCTCCAGTCCATTTTGATGTTTATTTTCCATTTGCTTCCACATCTCTCTGGTGCTCTCCATTTTAAGGCATTGGAGATCATTTTAACTCAATAGCCTACACATTTTACACCTCTTTATAGGTTTTCCCTTCTCCAATCAGCCTTGAATGACCCATTTTCCTCAGGCTTTCAAATGTTCAAGAGGTGCAGGCTTTAGCCACCTGATTGACGCCTGTTTTTTCATAAAATTGATGACCTTCACCTACTGGTAACATTTTTCCATGTGGCAATAAAAATATACTAAAACCTGGATTATTCAGGTTAGGCAAACAGCTTTTGTGGAGAGTAAGAACAAAGAGCTGCATGTTTTTTGACTAAATTGAAGTTTCCTTCAAATGCAAGTTTGCATCTGGTGGAAAACATGCCATAGAAGAGCTCCATTCCACCATTATGATGAACTCTAAATCAAGACCTTACCACTCCTTCTGATCCTCTCCTCCAGCAACTCTGTATGTCCATTGGGAAGCTTCTTGCTGAAGACTTGAGCTGAGCGCAGAAACATGGCCTCTACAGCAGAACCTTTTAATAAAGCAATCTGATCTTCATGATCCAGTGACTGAAACCCTGCCGATACAGAACACAAGTAACTGTGGCTACAACTCTTTGAAGTAAAGCATCAACCTTAAAGGGAATCTCCCCCGAGCCGATGTGTTCAGAAACTAAAGTAGCTGTATAGGAATCTGAAATGATCTTACCTGGAATGTTTTTGGTGAACTCTACCAGCACCTGAACATGACTAGTAGCCATTTCTGTCAATAGAAGGAAGTTTTCCTCTGTGTTATATTGCTCTTGCAGCTGTAAGCAAGTAGAAATAAAAGAAATAAACATTAAATGAGCAGGTTTTACGACACTAAGTTCAGGCTAACCTTGATTATGCAATGATTGAGCAGCGATAAGAAAATGACTAGATGTTAACTGATTTTCACAGTAGCATTTGACAGCTTTGCGCTGCTATCATCCCTGCATTTCACAGTCATAAAATGAGAGCAGAAGGAGATCAGGAAGGAGATAACAGAGAGAAGACTTACAAGTTTCTTTGCCATGTCTTGAGGTATGCGATGTTTGTTGTGTGCATCAACTATATAATTTATTAACGCCTGCTGATCTTGACTCAGTTCTATATTTTCCTGAAAAGACAAACATCAGATTTTTTTTCTGACTTACATTGTACACATGGGAAATGCATAAATGAAATGGAGTCATAAATGATAAATGGTGTTTTGTAAAACTATATCCATTTGTATGTGTGTTTTAGCTTTGAAAGAAAATGTCAGCAATACACATTTTCCTAGCAATGCTACTGAGGACTATAGAAGTTGCCTTCTGGCTTTTTATCACACTTCAATAAAAGTTACCAATGAACACAACACACTCATATTTAGTTAGCGATTGAAAGTTACTGGTCTTCATTTTGTTTCCTTTTTATTTGCACAACAATAAAACTTTTACTTTTATTCATTTATATAAAGTAATCTGGTTTTCGTCTTTCAAGAAACCTAAAACAATTGAATTTTTGCTAAGCTTCTCACCCCTTAGAGACTCATCACGTACTGTGTGCTTTTGTATTCAGGAAATGCAGGCTTTGGCTAATTTTGAACACAAAGGAATCACATTTCACCAAAGACTATAGTAATTGAGCTAAAATGTTCAGTTGAGAGAATACTTGATAATAGATTAGTGTCACATTTCTGGTGACTACACTGAAGGACAGGATAATGAAGTAATGTTAAGTGGATTATTGGACATTTAGTAAACATGTAACGTAGACTCATGGTGTTCTGGACATCACAGTATTCCGGACACTCAACCTTTAATGTCATTTCCAGAAATACATTCTTCGTGGTTAAAGCTCAAACATATTTTGCAGTTTTCTTTTATTTGTTCTCTTTTCTTAACGACCATCCCAGAGACATTTCTTTCATCCATTTGTGAGCTATGCGAGTAAATGTACAGCAAATGCTTGCTTCAGAGTGGCTCTCTGGGGTGGGGAAGATTTTTTGACTGGGGTTGGGAGGACCTTGTGTTCGCAAAATGCAGATTTAATTAGTATTTCAATACAAATTTACTTCATAAAGTTGTACATTATTGGCTAAAAATTATTTATTGACTTTTTCATTCATTCATTTTCATACCCGCTTCTTCCCTTTCGGGGTCACGGGGGTCTGCTGGTGCCTTTCTCCAGCACACATTGGGCGAGAGGCAGGGGAACACCCTGGACAGGTCACCAGTCCATCGCAGGGCAACATTCACTCACACATTCACACCCTAAGGGGTATTTAGATTAGTCAATTAACCTAACCGCATGTTTTTGGGATTGTACCCGGAGGAAACCCACGCAAGCACAGGGAGAACATGCAAACTCCTTCCAGGAAGGTCACCGGTGAGCCTCGAACCAATAACCTTCTAACTGGAAGGCCACAGTGCTACCCACTGCGCCACCATGCCGCCCTTATTGACTTTTTATATACCAATATTACACATTTTCATAATTTTGTCAGGAATACCATGAGATGAAATTTGGACATGTCAGGACAACTGTGATCCGGACATTGAGTTCTAGGTGATTTTTTTTTATATTCTTTCAAATATTTGGTCCAAAACACATCAATCAAGGTTCAAGGAGGAAGAAGTAAAAGACGTGAGTCTGAAACCCTTGACTAATAAAATCAATAGTTTAGGTAGGGAAATACTGCCAGAGAAGCTTGTAGAGAAGGCTGGAAAACACTTCAAAGAAAATCCAGAAAGTCGCCGGTATTTGACGTCCATGCCAGACTGCTGCTGGGAATTGGAGTTCCTTGTACATCTAAAAGGGAAGCTGGTGATTGGAGAATGGGCTTCAGCTGGAACTCGGTGGAATGTAGAGTGCTCAATGTTTGATAGAAGACACTGAGCGGAATCTAACAGTTAGATAGATCTAAACAGTTATGTAGCTGACCTTACAAACTCCTAATTGGGAATCAAAACATTTCAATTGTGCTTAATGATTGATTGGAGGGCATCAGTGTCGGAGATATAATTAATTGGAGATATAAGTGTCCTTAATGGATACTTATAGAATATATGTCTCTTCATAAATACCTCATGGCATTAGTGTTAGATAAGTTAGCATTCAACAAAACCCTGTCCCTTACTCTCAGAGCAGCAAAGCTCTCAATTTCATTCATTTCTTTCAAATTACATTATTTCCAATAAGGGTTTGCCAAAGAGCATTGAGAGAGGTTGTGGAAACAAGGCATAAAAAAGCACTCATTTGGTATTACCTTGGATGGTTTAGTGGTAGAAACAACCTGTTTAGCATCTCTGCTGTCTCCACCTTCATCCCCTATGCTTTCATCAGAAGACGCTTTTGTGTTTTTCCTCAGCCTTTTTGATTTGCACTGGATTTCTGTTAATAAACCTTCAGATACAACAGATACCAAACAGAAGAGATGCTCACTATTACTTCAAAACATGGCTTAGCTATTTTCAGGAAACCATTATTTCAAAAGTCAACTTTTTTTACCTTCTTTTTAGATCAGCTTAAATCTCCTATGCACGCTATAATGGTAAAAGTAAGAGCTAAACCACTTACTCTTAAATCACACTTACATCATTGTCTACTCTTAAAAAAGGCTGGCTTCAGTTTACTTCTTGAAAAATCCTGCTTTTTTATAGAAATTTTTTTTTATAGAAAAAGCAAAGAAACTGCAATAATAAATAATAATATGAATGCAGAATATACTGATGGTTACATTCAATTGTTAGCCTGGAGGCGGGTGCAGCAGCATGTGTGAGCATGGATTGTTTATGAGGGACACTCTTCACACCATTATTAAACATTTGTTGAGTAAACAAACCTTAATTAGCACTCATCATGTGTATGTGATTGGCTAGTTATAGCTGAAAAGCTTGCACAATTTCTAAAAAAAAGTCGGTATGGTGTTCCTGCTCAGAGTTTACTATCCTCTTTCTTACATTCTGCCAGCATGCCCATCTCTTTGCACTTCCTGAGGCGACACTCTTGGCACTTCCGGCGCATGTACATGTCCATCTCACAGTTTCCTCCACTCTTGCATTTATATACAGCATTCTTTGTGATGCTCCTCCTGAAGAATCCTGAAGAATGTAGCATAGATGAAAAATACAGACATTCTGAAATAATTTTGATCCACTCTTCCCACAAAACTATTCATACATGGACCAACATAGCTCCTCAAACTGTCTCACTTTATGACTTTTGTGCTTCTCTGATCTTCCTCCAGACTCTGGGACCTTGATATCCAAATGAAATGCAAAATTCAATTCAAAGGACTTGCAACCACTGGGCACCAGACCAGTACTTGTTCTTCTTAGCCCAACACGGAGGCTTCTGACATTGTTTTTGTTCTGGAGTGGCTTGATACATGGGATTTCCCAGTTGTAGCTTATGTCATACAGGTGTCTGCATGTGGTGGCTCATAACACACTTTACTCCATATGTAGATTACAATTGAAACAAATGAAGGCTTGAAATGTTTCACATTGTGCGTTGAGAACTTGAAAAGTGCACTTACCAAAATAGTTAAATAGTACACATATAAATGGAGAAATTAACTTGGATCAAAACAACATCGTTTCTATGTCCCTGCTGTCTCAGAGGTGGGTTTCTATAGAATGTAACAAATCTGTAAAAAAGACCTAGCTCCAGGTTCTGTTTGGAATTTAGGCATTGCTAATTGGATGTGCTGTAGCCTATACTTTGTTCATGTCTCCATTTTTATAGCACCAGGATCAAAACAGAACCCTGACTTTAGATCACAATTTTGTCCAGAATTACAGAGTGAAAGCAACATTAACTGATCCACTAAACTACAAAAACAAACAAGAAAGGCAATTTTGTTGGCACAGATGAATAAATAGGTTAATTTTCAGCCATTACATTCAGTAGTGTAATAAAGACACTCTAGGATGCTCGATTTTCAGGTCTATGCAGCAGACAAACATGTGCAGTTGTTTTCGGAACAGGTAATTATTCCGGCATGAGCACAATGACACACATTAACTTTGCATGGAGGGATATGGCTCTGGTTCCCTCCATCATTATTCAGCAGAAAGCTGAGAGGGAACCCAATCCAAACTGAACGTGAAGGAGCATCAAACCCAGCCAGGCCTTTGGGACACGGGGCACATAGCCTAGCATCTGCCCTTTGGCCATTGTCCATGCACAGGTGGAATTACACTTGCAGTCATTCAGCCAATGATTTTCCAAAGAGCTAAAATTGGTACATAGGGTTTCATGTCGTTTATTACGTCCTTCATAAGCTGTGTAGCCATGACTACATTGTATGAGCAGGTACACTGCCAGTTGTCTGGGGGTTCAAGTTTAAGCAAAGGTTCAGGTGAGGTGCATGCTTTTGTAAACTATATTGTGCAATGTATATGGGAACATTACAGGAATGTTGACTGTTATGAAACAGGTTTACTTGATACGTCTCAGACTGAGCTATTTGTTTTAAAATTGAAAAATGTAGTGGTTCCCATTTACATTTATGATTATAAAATGATTCAGTCCTATTAGCAGTATAAACCGCACCTCTCCAAACACTCAATTAGGCTCAAACCTTTCCAGTATGGGCCAGACTAAATGGCTTTTGCACCACCTAAACTGTGGAACAATCTGCCTTTTAATGTCCGCTCCGCTCAGTGTCTGGAAGAGTTTAAAACTACACACAAAACACACTTTTTTTACTTTGGCTTTTAACTCTTTGTAGACCGGATCATTTTAGATAATTTTATATTGCAACTGTGAGGTGTTATTATTCTTAATCCTTTTAAACTTGTATTGGTGTTTCAATGTATGTATTACCTGTACAGCACTTTGGTCACCTGGTTGTTTTAAATGTGCTTTATAAATAAATTTGACATTGACATTTGGCCTTGTTGAATTTATTCGGTTGGACTAGAGTTTGTTTGGGCAGGTGAGAAAGTAGCAACTTTAGATCGGACCAAACGCAGGCTAAAAATGTTGTCCGAGACATACTCAAGGATGTGGTCTCGGTCCAGTTCCACGTGAACTCTAGAGCTGTATGTGGTGTTGACATGATCAAAATATCTAATGACTGATCCGAAAACAAAGGAGGCTTTGAACTACCGTAATACAGCCACCATACTTGCTTGTGTGTTCCATTATGGGATGGTGTGTGTGTGTGTTTACAAAGCAGTGGTCAACCAGTCAAACAGCAGTCGAGGTAACACGTACAATGACGTATGTGACCAATGAGTGGTCTGCATGACATCACATGGTTGTATTTTCAACTATTGCGTGCCAGAGCGATCAGTGTGATGTGAATGAAAACTAAAACAAATGATAATTGCAACATATAGGATCAATGATTTGAAGAGAACTTGGAGCGCAGTCTCAGCTTGTACCATCAGTAACAATACACCATCATGGGTTAAACTACGGTAAATAAAAGTTAATTACATCATAACTACATCATTAGTTGAACTGCGCCTGAAACTTGCAGATCTTTCCTTTCTTTTTAAGTTGAAAAACTTGAAGGATCTATTTCTCACTGCTGATCTATTTGAAATATTTTGGATACTTTTTCAAAGGTATATCCATTGCCGTTCATTCAAAGCAAATTTAAATGTGATGAAAAACACCAACAAAGAATAAAACAGAACAGCATTCACCTTTGCATCCTTCACAGGTGAGTGCATTGTAGTGATACCCTGATGCTTTGTCTCCACAGACCACACACAGTTCCTCGCCTTTGCTCTTTCCAGAGTTACCTGTGTGTCTGGCTCTTTTACACACAGTTGGGGGGATTGGGCAAGATTCATTCAGGCCATTATCAAATCCACCCTCTAGTGGTCCTTTCCTCATCTCAAACACAGAGGATGGAGAATACCAGTCCTCCCCACCATATTGTGAGTAGCAGTGTGGACTGGAGTAGTATGGTGGTGATGACATGGAGGGTTCCACTGAAGTGTACTGCATGCTGGGATAACTGGTAAAGGGCATGACTTCCTGGTCCTGTAGCAAGGGACTGTTCTGCTCTTCCAGAATATCTGAAGAAAAAATGGAAGGAGTCAGTGTCTTGGAGATGCAAAGCTCAAGTAGCTTTTAGTGCAAATAGATCCTATGCCAGGTCCACAATTAGAGAAACTACAACACACTGGGGTAAAGTTACCAAGCAGACACCTTTAGAGTCATTAAGATGCCCACTGCATCATGTATGAGTATCATACACCTTCTAAGAACATAACCTGCCTTACCCAAATAGTAGCAGTACATTGTGTGATTTACAATCTATAATACAGGAGTCAAACACACCCAAAAATAAAACAAATCATTAACCAAAGGCTTTCTGGACTTGTCATGAACATTGTTGATGCTGCATATTTTTATTTAATTTTGGATTCAGTATTTTTTTTTATTTTATTAAATGGCTGTTAAATAGATGGCTAAGTATAAACAGTACCATTTATAAATGGCTCTAAATCAAACAGCACTGCTTTAAATCATGGTGTACTGCCTTCAATAAACAATGGCAAATATAACACACTGTGAGTTAACTAAACACTGCCTCTGTGTTGAATGTAACACATTGTGAGTTGAATAAACACCTTCCCCAATGTTAACTGCGCCACAATGTGAGTTGAATAAACACTGACTTTGTGTAACACATCATACAATGAATAAATGCCACATTCGGTTTAAATATGTCACATGAGTTGAATAAAACCACCTTGTTTTTAAATGTAACACAATGTGAGTTGAATTAACACTCCATAAGTGTTATCTGTAACACAATCTGAGCTGAATAAACACTGAGTTAAGGTTAAATGCAACACAATATGAGCTGAATAAACACTGACTCAGTGTTAAATGTAACAATAGGAGCTGAATAAACACTGACTCAGTGCAAAATGTAACACAATCTGAGCTTAATAAACACTGAGTCAGTGTTAAATGTAGCACAATCTGAGATGAATAAACACTGACTCAAGGTTAAATGCAACACAATCTGAGATGAATAAACACTGACTCAGTGTTATATGTAACAATCTGAGCTGAATAAACACTGACTCAGTGCAAAATGTAACACAATTTGTATACAGGCCCTCAAAAACTCGAAAGTCTGAGGGTAGTTGTTAAGGGCTAGTTCCCTTAGCTCCAAGCAAACACCAGTAAGCACATTAGATGTTCTCAAAGACCCAAATGGTATTACACTTGTTTCCAGCTTAATACTGAAGAATCCAATAATCATTGATGGCTAAGAATTTATTTGTTGTGTCCTACAACATACTCATTCACATGTTTCTACCATCCATCATATGAGCTTATAAGACAAGAATAGAGTTATCACTGAAAAGGCTGTTGTTTTACTTGTATAAACATTATATGTGTATATATCTGTGGATATATCTCATAAATAAATTTAAAAGAAGATTCACCCTTCAATATGTTCATGGATTTTTTGCTATAAGTTGGTAGCAATTGCAAACTTTGATCCAAAAAGAGGTCCGCTGACCTATTATGAAATTTTGAACAAAAATATTCAATGTCTTAAAGCCATTATGGTTCCAATATGAATAAAATATTATTGAATTGTGTTTCTGCATGTACTGTTTTGTAGAATGCAGTCTATGCCAGAATGAAATCTAAATTATTGTAATCTAACATAGTTTCAAGTGTCCAACATCAATCTTTTTATCCGATGAATACCATGAAAAACTTTATTTCATTTCTAAAGTTTACTAATTTATGTATTAGTATCAAGAATATCCTACTGACCTGAAGTTTTTCCCTGAATCATGGACATTTCTCTCCAACCAAGTTATGAACATCATTGATTCCAAGCCACCCAGCCGGATTGATCTGAACTCCTCAGCATGCTTCCTTACACCTCTTACACTATATTACTGTTCTCAAACCCCTTCATACAGAAGTGCTAGCATGAACAAAGGTTGCAATAGTTGCTCATTAACCTGACTGCCACAATTCCCTGTGTCAAACAGGTATGATCAATCTACTTTAATAAAGTCTTCTGGGAAACATGTGCTGACACGTGTTTGTAAACAATATTCCCACTTCTTTTCATTTTCTTTACATTTTCTTTCATATATTTCAACCTTTTTTTAACTTGTCCCCTTTGATATTTAGGCTTGGATTAGGGAATGGGAAAGTTTTCAAAATACTCACCAAAAAAGTGGGAGCTCTCCGATAGGGGGAATGAATCATTGGGTGGGATCTGTAAAGATCCCACCACGTGGACGTCATGGCCCACCCACTCATTCATTCAGAAGCCTGGGTGTCAAGTCTTCCTACTGCCCAAACGTGTCTCCACCCAGAATGGTAGAGTTACTTCTGAGGGAACAAGTGATAGGGAAACAAGTCATTGCTCATATTTGAAATTTTATTGGAAACATTATTCTGCTCAGGAAAGGTAAATTCAGCCAATAAACTTGTGAGGATTTATACAGGAATCACCTTAAAGGTGAAGAAAGAAACTTGCTATCCATGATCAAAGAAATGTAAAAGATCATTCTTTTCAAAAGGATTATTGACCGACAACTGATTGCAGTTACCTTTGCTCCAATTTTAGTTTTGTTCATTTCATGTCAACAATAATGTTGTGTAAATTTAACAATATACCAATTTAATTTGCTCCTCTGTAATTGTTAGAACAGAATAAAGTGTTAATGTAATACTGATCAATTTACATTTAACACTGCCGGTGTTTACACTCCCACTTTCTTTTTTGCACAGAATTGTGTTGTGCAGATACAAAGAACTTCAGGAATTACTGCAAAACAGTTGAGAGAGTTGGGAGAGACAAACTAGAGGAGCTGTTTCCCTTTGAGTGAACTCCATGGTTTCTTTTAAGATGTGGTGCATGGTGAGTTGCTGCTTAGTAGCCAATAAGCTCAAAGCATGTGTGTAGCTTGTTTATATGAAGTGGTATCCATCTGGGATTATTAGTCTAACTATGTGAAATACTCCTCCCAAACATTGTTAATAAAAATTTGTTTACTCGTTGCTTTCTAATGGGGTATATTGTTCTTATTTTTTTTCTCAAGAAAATTATGTTGAGAAAGGCACACTGTTTCATTTGAAATATTTGTAGGACTGTTGACAGAGGCCAAAGTCATATATTTACAGCAAATACAGTCTCTATTTTGTAGTGCAGTTTACTACATATCTGTGAAGGCTGCGACAGACTGGCGACCTGTCCAGGGTGTACCCCTGCATCTCGCCCAATATGCACCGGCAGACCCCAAAAGGGAATAAGTGGGTTAGGAAAATGAATGAATGAATGAATGAATGAATGGATGAATGACTGTGAAGTATTTTACATGGGTTTTAATATCTGTTTAGATGTTTACGTATTACAGAGGAATTAAACAATATGTGTTCAAAGGAGTCTTGAAAGGAGTTTATTGTTTTTGGTACATTGAATTGTTCATTTATTTGTCTCTCATCAGAAAATTTCTTTGTATGCTGGATATTCATATGATATGAACAATACTTAAAAACAGTCGAACCAAAGCAATGAACGATTCATTCTAAAGATTCAGGTAGCATAACTTTTGAAACAGACTCATCTGGCTATAAAAAAGAATGAGATTGTTATTTTTAGCAACTATAATGTTTTTTGTCTTTCCTGGCAGCTCCATCTCCAACATCCTTCTACCAATATAACCACTATCCCTCCTCTGCACATGTCCAAACCATCTCAATCTGGCCTCTCTGACTTTGTCTCCAAAACAACCAACCTGAGCTGTCCCTCTGATGTGCTCGTTCCTAATCTTGTTCATCCTCGTCACTCCTAAATTGAACCTCAACATCCTCATCTCTGCTACTTCCTCACTGCCACAGTCTCTAACCCATACATCATAGCTGGTCTCACTACTGTTCTGTACACCTTTCCTTTGATTCTAGCTGACACTCTTTTGTCACACAACACCCCTGACACTTTTCTCCATCCACTCCAACCTGCCTGCACTCGTCTCTTCACCTGTTTTCCACACTCCCCGTCACACTGGACTGTTGACCCCAAATACCTAAACTCCTGCACCTTCATGACCTCAGCCCCCTGTAACCTCACAGTTCTATTTCCCTCCCTCTCGTTCAAACACATGTATTCTGTCTTACTGCGACTGACTTTCATTCCTCTTCTTTCTAGAGCTGACCTCCAACTTTTCCAGGTGTTCCTCCACCTGCTCTCTGCTCTCACTACAAATCACAATGTCATCTGCAAACATCATTGTCCACGGAGATTCCTGCCTGACCTCATCTGTCAACCTGTCCATCACCATAGCAAACAAGAACGGACTCAAAGCTGATCCTTGATGTAGCCCTACCTCCACCTTGAACTCCTTTGTCTGACCTACAGCACATCTCACTAATAACAGTTAATGTTATTAATGGTATTAAATGCATTTCCCACAAGTTGATTTGAATATTTTAAAAGGTTAACACATAAAAGTCTTTAGCATCCTTGAAAGTTATATTTATCAGTGTAAGTCTAATGTAAACCCTAAAAGCCTAAACCTTTAAATGATCACCTTTCCCAACCTCAACTTCATATTTGCTGTGATTGACAAAAGAGAAATGATGGATTATTACATTGATCTTTATAGGCTTTATAGGGTTGTGTGCACTTATAACCTAAATTTCTGTTTAAACACATGGAAAATGTCATTTTCATCTGAAGTCCCCTTTAAGAACTAGCACATTGAACAGTCAATACATTTATACATAGAATAGGTTTGATCCTCAAATATATACATACATTACCTATGTTCTTTTAAACAAAATCATCTACAGTCAAGTCTTTTGGTGTCTTTTTATGACCTTTCCACCGTATAAGTAAATAAAAAATCGGAAATAATTCTTCAGAACAAGTGACAGTGCTGTGATTTAGGCTTTATGGACAAGGCCACAGTGTTATAAACCACAAGCTTGACCTGTATTTCATTGATTAAATCATCAGTCACAGCAACTGTTCCCTCATGCCACTTTTACATATAATTAAATCAGTTCATAATTTCCCATAGGCATACATGCTGGCATGGCCACTTAGACACTACAGCACAGTTCCATTACCCTTGAAAATAACACCACATGTACTTTGGTAAAAGAAGATATAATTTCTTACCAGATGCTGTATTCACTCAGCCAAGTCTTGATTTTTGAAACCATTATTATTTTGAAAAGACAACCAGCAAATTCCGTGTAGCAACGGAGCAGTTCTCTAAGCAGATGGGGTCATGGTGGAAAAGGGACAGTGGTTATTAATTAAACTATCTGTCTGTTTCTGCTCATGAGTGCTAGCAGACCCTCCCTCTCGCATCAGATCTAAGATTTGGCTGACAGGCTTAAAACCACAGCTTTGCTGTTTTAACAGTAAGAGATAACAAGAATAGCACACCCCTCAACATATTCCCAGGGAAATACTTGATGCTTCAGGAGAAATACATTGAGGATTTCAATATTTTACCTGAAATCACAGTCAAATTTTGATATACTGCGCATGACGTGAAGCTTATGAGAACTGTCTCGCTCAGGATCTGATTACTGCTGCTTGGCTCCAGGTTTTATACGGGCACCATGACATGTTTTGCAACATTTATTGGGCTAACTGAAACATGTTACCCATGGTATCAATTTTGAGTTTAAGGCTCAATTAAACCATTAGAGCACATACCTTTTTTATCATACTGCTAGCAATGTTGCTAGCTCGTTTTACGTTGCATGCTGATGGCAGAAATTTAATGTGGTACGCATTTACCTTGTTGTGTTTAACCTTTTTTTGCATAGCAATGCATTCTACTGCAAACTTCATTTTGTGTTCCATGACTCTCAAGTTTCGGGAGGAGTTGTCAGGGCTTGTTACATCATCACCATTTAAACCCTTTACCACTCAAGTATATTTACAAAGCCAACCATTGACAGAACCCTTCCCCACCCCTTTGCCACCATATCGGTTCTGAATCGCCTTTTAAGTCTCATTACTCAGACAGCTTGCCTAATAGTCTTTATATGCTTCTTATACTTACTAACCAGGCTTGAAATATTGGGCAAGACTGATAATTAACTTCAATTAACTTCAAAGCAGATTCAAGTATTGTGATTTGTAACTGTATACAGCATTTGGGACTGACACAAAATCACAGCCCACTAGTGAAATGTACTTTGATGAGATGACCATCATCTATATATAATTGCAAATAGATCTAAAAACAAGCTTTTAATCATTTACTGGCTCTTGCTCCATCCACAGAGGGCCCTTCTGAGTCAACAGAGTGTGCTCTGAAATAAACAGACCTTTGCCAAGCATAGACTGCTACTGTTTGTGGAGCAGCATGGTTCTGAGTGTGAGTTCTGTGTGGCCTTGAGTGAAGGACACATCACGACCCTGTTAAAAACTGATAGCATCATCCACTTCAACTGTGCTATTGAATATGTTTAAATGCTCTTCGCATTATTACAAACATAAAGAGGAACTAAATACATCTAACATCCAATAATGTTATTTGCTAAGCAGATTCAGGTACATAACATATAGACATGCTTGTGTATTTACTGAGCATTTCAAATTAAAACATTTTGCTAAACTTAAAGAAGACCTCAGCTTAACAAAACTCTTTTCCAGTGTTAGTCTGTGAACAACCATCCCGTTATGATCAAAATCCCAGGTTTAAAGATCTTTAATGGCCTCAGAAAACTAGCCATTCAGCTAATGCTATGTTTATGGTGTCACACACCTTAGGATCCTGCTCACGGCTCTTAACAGAGATTTCTGAAAGCATGACCCTTCCTCTACTCATAATCAAAGCTCGTTAAGTCCATAATGCTTCCCATGGCAAGTAGCACAGTCTGATGTTAGTTGTTGTGCCGTTGTTGGGTATAAAGTTGAACATAACACTGTGTGCAGTATTTCCTAAATGGTTTTACTAATGGTTTTAGAAAAATTTTAATTGTGTACAGTACAGTCTTTTCCTAAGTCTGTTAAAGATTTATATTAGCTCTTCTGGTTTACAAGAAGACTTTCCTGTTTGGAAGTAATCTTATTATTTAGTTTATTACCATAGTTCTCGAACATCACAGCAGTTATAAATGTAGATAAGAGGATATATATCAAGGATTTCTCACTACTTCTTGCCGTAATGCAGTTTAAGGTCAAACCTAGTATGATTTGTGTGAGCAGGAGTTCGCACATGCTCAGAAGCTTTCACACCATGAGAATGCTTCTTCCACACAGCAGTGCAACTGCATTGGGTTGTGCTTTAACAGTTTTTAGAGAAAATACCCTCCTGAAACTTAAAACAATAACAACTGTTCTGTCCACTGTGTAGATACTACCAAAATTATCAAAGAGTCATAAATACTTTATTGAAGGAGGGGGTTATGGAGGTGTCTTCAGCCCAACCTGCAAGCCATGTGAGACACACTTGGACACTTGAACACAATCACCGACGGACAAAAATCAGATTCCTCACAGCTCCAGGACCTTGAATTTACCAAAGAACTATTTTCCCCAATACAAGCAAATCCATTTATAGGATAACACGTTTGTAAAGTTTTATCATAATCTGTTTAATTTTTCTAATCAAATTTTTAAATAATTCTATACTCTATTCAGATATACTCAGTTATATAACATTTTAATAAAATAATAATATATACACAACAATCGCAGCAAAACTCAGTGTTGATGGTGTAAATGTGTTACATTTCTGTCCCTTTATGCCCCCCTCTCCATAGTTATATGTTTCCTGTTATGCATCTTTATATTCTGTACCATTTTAACCTTGTGCCATCTCACCTTTCTCTTCTCTTCCTGTTTGCGTTTCACCATGTGCTCTGCTTTCCCGCTCTCATTTCCTCATCATAGCCCACACCTGTCATCGTCAGGTGTCCCTCGTTTGTGCTGCCTATTTAGTCCTGTCTGCTCTGTGTGGGATCATACTAAATCTATCAAAATCACACCTTATTAGTTGTTGTTTTTTTTACACTTTGTCTTGACCATTTAAACCAGTACTGTTGATTTAACATTTTGAATTTTGCTGACATTTACTAACATTTTTGTCAATGAAATAAAGTTGACAATTTGGAATATTTAGCTGTTTTCAATATTCAGATATTTGTAAGAGCTCTGTAGTTCACAAACCCTTGGGCGGTCAAGTTAATTTGTAGAGTAAATACCATTGTGATAACATGAAGGATGTTTATACTCCCACATGACAGAAAGCAGTAGACTGTGCTCATTCCCAACAAAGACAGAAGTTCTAAACACCCTAGCACTAACAAGCATCTACTCTCTCAGAAAAAGAACCTGTGAGTCGATAAAAAGCCTGGTTCACATCTTTCTCTTCATCTTTTGTTCCACTCTTGACTCTTTGAACAGAAGGTCGGACACTGTTTAAACCTCACATTAATTAGTTAATAACAATAATGGAGTGTTCTTGACTAAATCTTGAAGACATGCTGCTCTTCTCCCAACTGTACCAATGTTGATTTAAAGTGAATTCAGAATAAAATTATTATGATTATTTGAAACATGATTGTTATGGATTGTATGTGTGTATTTCTAAACCCTTGTTGTATGTTGTATGGGGTTTATACATTTGTTTTCTGTTATGTACCACTGTTCTTTTGCCTTTAGTACTCATGTACTTATGTACATGTTCTTAAGTTGAGAGGATGTTATTATGTCATAAGTTACATTGCAATGTTCCATTGTATTATTCTGAAACTCATTCTGATAAAGCTGTTGAAAGGACCTTCTGAATGCATCTTAGTTAAGATGCTTTGCAAGTACAACATGGAATACCGCTTTATTAAATGCAACAACAATTCCGCTAGTCAAATTCTCCCAATCTTTTTAATTATTAGCTACAAACGATTTCTTTTTTAATGGGACAGAAGTCAAGCTCAGAGCAGACGTACACTTGTGAAAGTCCACCTGCTCCATCTCTACTAAATCCTAAGAGTTAAATTAACTCTACTCGGAGTATATTTGGTCCCACTCTATATAGAGTTAAACCGACTCTGAGAAAGAGTAATTTAATAATCTATTTTCTTCATGTTTTTCAAAATCTGCATGGAAAATGCAAACTAATTATTAACTATTCAGAGAGGGACCAAGTCTATTCCAGAAAGAGTAAAAACAGACAAAAATAGACTGTTTAGTTCAAATAGACTTATTTAAATAACTCTCCTTCAGAGTTGGTTTAACTCTATATAGAGTGGGACCAAATACACTCTGAGTAGAGTTAATTTAAATCTTAGAATTTTACTGTGTACTTCTTTGTGTTAGGGCCCATTTTTCCAGGTGATTACTTAAACAGGTCATGACATACTGAGCATTTTAGTGGCTTCTATAGTGATTTATAAGAGTAGATTGAATCTAGAATCAACGTTCTAGAACAAAAAAACAAGTTTTTTACTTTTATAAAATTTTTTTGTTTTTATTCGCCCCATAATGACATCACAGAGTCAAATGGTTACGTCAAAGCTGGACATGAAATGTGGTAGGTGTGATACAGACAAACGGCAATAGAAATTCATTCTAAATTTATACATGACATCTAAACACACAATATTTATGAAAGAAATATGCAGTATATGCAATCGCAGTAGCACCATCTACCAGCCCCTTTGTGTTTTCTTACATTCCTCTCATGTTATATTTGTCTAATTTACGTTATAAAACTGTATAAAAATCCATCAATTGAAAGTATTACTCTCCGGATAAACATTTAAATGGAGTCTACTTACAATGATACGGTGCTAAAACATTCCCTTTGAAATGTTTACAAACAAAATTGTGCAAATAAAAAGAAAAAAAAATCATCATGTCTTAAAACAAAAATGTTTCATGAGGGCTGTCCAACTGATGTTGGTGTAAATGGAAAAAATGCTTTATGAGCAGACCATTGCAAACTCATTACAGTCAGCTAAGAGGTTTGCAAAAGAAAAAAAAATTGTGGGATATATTTAAGAGCTCTTCTAAGTTTGATAACTAGAGCTTTCCCAAGACTTAAACTTGTGTTTCCGTTAAAGTCCCTTCAGAGCATTTATTTGATCATTTTGTAAAGGACAGTTTTCAAATTTGGCCTCCATAAGCAATATTATGTAATGACAAACATTTTTAGTGGTATTCAAGAAATATTTTGACAGTAAATTTTTTCATTGTAAATATCTTATAGCACTATATGCATTTAATGCGTTCTGCTTTCAGATTCTTTACCCACTTAGCTCTGATTATTCTGCTGATGCCTACTGTATATCCAGTAGTAGAGCCACATTTACTCTGTCTGTCGAACCAGCGACAGGGCTTGTGGCTTCCAGATGTCACTTTCTGCACATAAACTACATTTTTTTAGCCCACTAAAATCCTTGGCAGGCTAAAGAACAGAGGGCAAGCTCTTAAAGGACTCACAGAGAGTTCAAACTTGTGTGTGAAAAACAAAAAAAGACGAAGATACCAGAGATCACTTGAAAACCCTGCACCAACAGTACATTTTAACTTTACTTTAGAGGTTTTTATTTTAAAATATGCATTTTGCCATAATATAATTTTCTACCATTCCTTTTATAAACAATAACTTTCATCTTATCTGTCTTTTTGATGGATAACGCAGAGACTTATGCATGTAATATGAATGCAGCTCTTTTAAATGCATGATACCTGTCTCATTAATTGTACTTGTTGCAGGGAGAGCTCTTATCAATTCCTCATTAGAGGAAATGGAACAAAGGCTCAGCCTATCAGTATGCAAACACAAGATCCGCTCTTCATTTGCACCAAAACTGTTCTTTTGAGAATTTATGGGTTTGTAGTCAAGCCTCAGTGAGTGTATTTATTCAGAAAACTGGGTTTTATGTCATTTCAGGACCATTTACAGCAGTGATCCCCAACCATGTAAGAGTCCATGTGTCAATTGGAAGCGGGCTGCACAAGAAATCATGAATTATTCTTGTTTTAGTTTGTCTCTGACTATGAATGATCTTTTATTTGGAAAAATGACTGTATTCTCTCCAAACCCACAAGCTGGCAAAATGAGTAATAAACAGATCTTTTGAAAGTTTTAGAAAGGACGCTTTTAACAATATCAGGAGTCATGCTTGATATATTGATTTTGGCACCAAGCCTACTTTACATAATATACAGAGACCGGTTCTTTAATGGCGCACATACAAAGATGGGTTTGTGAAAAAAAATGCCACATTAAATTGATAGGTGATGTGAAAAAAGTTGGGGACCACTGATTTATTCATTTTCCAGCCTGCTAATTCCCTTTTGGGGGCACGGGGGTCTGCTGGTGCCTAATTCCAGCGCACATTGGGCGAGAGACAGGGCTACTCCCTGGACAGGTCGCCAGTCCCTCGCAGGGCAACATTCACTCACACATTCACACCTAAGGGGAATTTAGATTATTCAATTAACCCAACCACATGTTTTTGGGATTGTGAGGGAAACCGGAGTACCCGGAGGAAACCCACAAAAGCACGGGGATAACATGTAAACTCCTTACAGGAAGGTCACCGGCGAGTCTAGAACTGGCAATCTTCTAACTAGAAGACCCCAGTGCTACCCAATGAGCCAGCGTGCCGCCCACCACTGATTTAGAGCACCTTTAATTGTGCTGAAGCAGGTTTTTAGACTGGGACAACAAAAATATCCATAAGAAACCCACATGAGCACAGGAAGAACATGCAAACTCCACTCAAAAAAGCTCCTAATCAGAATGGAATCATCTAAAGAAGATGAAGTATCACTATTGACTTCACCACTGTGGTTCACTTATGCATTCCTTATTAAAGAAAGTATATTCAATTTCCTGGAACAAAAACCTAACTGACTACTTCAAAACTGCATTTAAACGTCCTTTATTTCTGTACAGGGCATTTTTCAACTGCTAAAAATATCCATCTGTTTGATCTCTGATAAACACCACAAAGACCATTCTCATGCTCCTTCATTTGAAATCAGAGGAAGCCATTCAAAGTTCTCGTCACAACTCATATTTACTTCAGTATGGAACTATGATGCTGTTGTTCCAGAGTTGGATTATTCAGTACTTATTTAAATAAATAGTCTGACACTTTATCACTCAGATTTGTCAAAATGTCATTGATACTGGTTCTGATATTCTCCATTTTCATAATGATTCGAGCCATGATCTTCCTCTGCTTGCATGGTCACCCCTCGCTTCTTCTTCCATGCCTGTTTGCGACCTGTAGAGTTGTCTGTGGTTCCATAGCTCTTCTGCCTGGTTGCCAGTGCGCTATCACTGCTAGGCTCCGTTTCGTCTGCCAGCTCGTCCTCCCCGATGATGCCACATTTCTCATCACTGGTGCTTTCGGGATCAGCCCAGTCCTGCTTCTCACCAGAGGCAAAGATGGCGTAGAAGATCACCCCAGTGTAATGCACCATAGAGGCAATCACAAAGACATGTTGCCACTCCAGGCGAGTCTGTGAAAGCAAAGATGTGGTGAAGATAGAGCCTTGACATTTTATTTTTAAAGCTGGAGTGTAGCTTTGTAAAGTTAAAAACGTTAAACTACGCTGAAATCAAACAATTCACAACCGAAAGTAGCAAGTTTCTTAACATGATTTGAGTATTCAGGTCTGTATAAAGCATGTTGTCTGGATCATACGTGATTTCATGCTTTTGGTGGTGCATTTAACTGGTGCATATTTACTGTAAAGTCTTACTGTTGTTAACCTACAAACATACCTTATTTTAAATTCGTCTTATATTCAGGAACATTTTAAAAAAGTGTTCATGTTCAAATAAATCAACATTAAACTTGAACTCATATGATTGACCTTTAGAAACGGTACATTTATGATCTTTGCTTGTTTGAGGTCAAATAATCAGTGTATAAAGTACTTGAGAAGTTTACTCAAGTAGTGCTAAGAAGTTGATTGATCTGATTATTATTAAAATAATTGCGTTTTGATTCCAAATAATCACAGTTGTTCCCATATTCTTAGCACCCCCCCCCACCTCCCCGTTAAGACAACTATATTTCTTAACAAAACTAAATTGTAAACAATAAATTAATGAAAATTTAGAAAAATCTATAAAGCTTACTGTATTAAAATCAATGTTCTTGAAAAATTACTTTTTCCAAATGACACTTCTAGGGACCTAAAGCTTGCTGTCCAACTTGAAAAAAAAAATACAATTAAAACTGCAATTTAAAAACAAATTGTAACAAGCTTCTTGAATATAGCAGCATAGAGAGATTATCGCTCTTCGAATGCTCTTCATCCGAGAACTGACAAGTTTTCTTCAGCTCTCCTTTCTTTCCCATCTCCTGTATTCCCTTTCCCTCCCCATCTTCTTTGTCTCTCTCTCTCTCCTCAATGCCGCATGAGTTTATAGTTGATTCATGGCTAATGCTTAGGTTAAATGAGAGCAGCGTTTTCAGTTAAAACTTCTTAAACATTGAGAGTCTTCTTACTTAGTTTATTTTTATTTATCGATATTAAAAGAGAAATTTGGTCTTGTAAGAAAACAGCTACAGGCAGGATGTTCGTTGATGATTTCATGTGCAGTTCAATGAGGAGCTGCTGATTTGTGAAAATGGAGAGCTTGAATGAGGTGTTTTATTACCGTTATTTCATTTTGTATAAGTAATGAACAGACCCAGCAAAACTAGTAAAACAATACAGAAATATAGATTAAAGGCAAAAAAATATCATTTCTTTGCTACACTGCGTATGATACGTTTCTTGGCTAATGTGTATTTTTGCAGCTCGTTTACAATTGCAGTAAATAAAAAATTGAGTAGACCCAACAAATGCAGCATGCAGTGTGAAACTAGATTTATCCTAGGTTGGTAACTTAAAAAACACTCTTGAAAGTGATAGAGTACCTTGTGTTTGGTGAGTGCTCCAACAATGAGAGGGCAAACCATGCCAGAGAGGGTGCCCACTCCATTAGAAATGCCCATAAGAATACTGGCATAGCGAGGAGCTATATCCAAATGATTTACATTGAATCCTGTGGGGGACAAGAGAGATACATTTTTTTTAAATTTAAAAGGCAAAATCTGAATATGGGTTAATCTTAAGTCTTTGTAAAGAGAAATCTGTTGTCATGGTTACTTCATAGATATTGCATGATTCAAATGATCAAAAAGCTTACAAGTCACAGCTCTACACTCATGCCACTTTATTAGGTACATCTGTTCAACTGCAAATTTTGAAAATCAGCCATTTATGTGCCAGACAGGCTGGTCTGAGTATTGCATCAATCCTGCCTTGTATTAACAGTTCAGGCTGGTCATCTTGGTGTAATGGTGTAATATTTTCTTGGTTTCAATTGGGCCCATTGATATCGATTGAGTATTGTGTCAATGTGAAGCATATCTGTTGCTGATCCCCTCCCTTTACGACCCCAGTGCACCCACGTTCTGATGGCTACAACCAGCAGGATATCACACCATGTCATAAATCATTTCAGACTGGTTTCTTGAAGATGACAAGGAGTTCACTGTACTTAAATTCTCCGAATCTCAATCTACTAGAGCACTTTTAAGATGTGTTGGAACAGGAGATTCTAGATGGTAAAAATGAGGAATTATGGGTTCTGGATCATAAAAATAACATACATAAGCATGTAAAGTTGACTAACCTGACAAGGAATAATGTGAAAGTCTGATCAATGACACGTGTCTCATGCGTCACCTGATATTGCAAATCCACTGAAGCCCACAGCCAGGATGAGGAATGTGATGGCCACTGCTCGTGTGTGTGAGAAACCAACCACCAACAACAAAGTGGCCTCCATCCCAAAACCTGAGAATGAGTGCAGAATTCAGATCAGGTGTAACCACATCCAAATCCAAAAAGAAATTAAGGAAATGGGGGCGCTAGTGAGCTAGTTACAATGTAAATATATTATACAATCATTAAATATTATATAATAACGTGATGATAAATGATGTTGGTGGCATGAAGGAAATGCAAACGCAAAGCAAAAACTCAATTCTGTCATATTTTCAATTTACTTTCACAGTCCAATAATGTCCACAATCTTCAATTCTATTAATGTGAGTGGAGAGCAAGATGATGTGTAGTTCTTCTGCCAAAAGCTCAAACATGTAAATGAGCTCATATTTTTGATTTGCAATAGCGTTGCACATGCAAAGTTGATTTGTGTTGTGTTGGGCCACCGTAGAGAAATGCATTGGCTTTACACATTATCGCCTCAGATCTTTGGAACAATTTTGACAAATCATGAACAGTTACACGCAGAGCTGCCTGCTAACTATACTCTCACTGGATTAACAACTTATCAGGGGTTCTTTTTTTTAAAGGTTTTTAACCTTTGTATCATATGTGAAATAATATTAAAATGAACCTTTATTGTAGCATTTATTGAACAAAGAACAAATCATGGTGTAGGTCCACTAATTCTGTGTTTTCCACTCTGACAGCCATGACAAATTTGTGGGTGTTCCCAACATCTCCAATCAACTCTGACATGCGCTACAGGAAAGCTCAATGTTGCTCTCTTTAATCGAATCAAGACTTGCAGAGCATGTTCTCATATTTACAGACTTTCTGGATTTCATTCATTACTGCTCAAAGACTCAAATGACTTTAGTTGAATTTATGTAATTGTATCATGATACACAATTCTACATTGTTCATTTGTAGTGTCGTCGTTATTATTATAGAAGACTCAAAAACTCAAAAATGCGCCAAATCATGGAGCTTACTGGGAAATGGTGTACTATTACTTTTGGTAGAGCTGGAATATTTTTTTAAAAATCAGTTGGAGAGGCAGGTTTTTCTACATACAGTTAATGAGCCACATGTTGATAGAAGTCTCTCTACTGTAGCGTAATTGCAACATTGGGGATTTGGGTATTTGAATAGACACACTTCTCTGTGTCTTTTTTAAGATGATTTGTAAACCAATGGATTGCTACATTACTTAATGTGTAATATATTAATTATTGAAATTAAACATACATTCTGCTTTAATAAGAAATTGCCAGAAGAGGTGACCATGATGTCAACCGTGTTGTCGCAGCATTTATAGTTTCCTTTTTCAATTAATTTACCTAGTTTTACCTAATTTACTTTCACCTCATATGTGATTTTTTTTAAGTGCAAATTTTTATTTCACAGAGGAGTTCAGGTGCACTATACCATGCCGGACACATATTGTTTTAGTAAATTATAATGAACAGACACAGCTACAGGGTTGTCGCCATTGTCGTAGTGTTGACCACAACGGAAATATACATGACACAAAGGGTGCAAATTCCATGGAATGATTGTCATATTTTAGCAGCTCAATAAAAATAACAAAATTCGAGGACACCGTTTGAGTACATTTTAAGATTGTTAGTACAATCTAAATTTGTGAAGAGGCTGCTTGGAAAACTTCACGTACCTCCACAGTTCATGATTTTCCGCACAGTTGTCGTGGAAAGGATTTTCCGACTCCTCAGTAAGTCCGCTAACTGACCTCCAATCGGCACAATGATGGTCATCACCATGTGTGGCACTGCTGATAAAATGCCCACCTGAAGTGAGATTGTTTAGTAGATTTTTAGCATTGAACTGGATATTGTTAAGAGCAGCAGTGCAACAGACCACAAAAAGATTACCACTGTGATCCATGAACCAAGAGTTATTTTGTGTTCCGTTCATTAGAAAAAAAAATATACAAAAGGGGTGGGGAGGGGGGGGGGGTCTGTACCATATTAACTTCTAGGACCTATTGCTTTAGCAAAAAGACCCAAGTCATTGTGAATACCATGGGCAGTGACTGGAGATGCTGATTTAATGAACTGGTCACATCACACAAAAATGAACCCCTCCAAAATTCACTAACCGAACTAACCAAAATTTCCATGTTAAAAAAAAATTACATAAAAAAGCCAAATGACCAAGATCAGAAATTGAAAAAGCCATACTGATCCCGGACAAATGTGATCCAGTTCACGACTAATTAACAGTTTATTCAATTGTGTATATTACAAATTTCAAAACAGCTCACCTTACTGATGGGAAATCCAAAGACCTCCTCAAAGTAAGCTGGCTGGCTAATGAGCAGGAGGTAGAATGTCCAGCTCCTGCAGAAGTTTGCTACAATGATGGCATAGACGGGCATAGATGTGAAGAATTCACGCCAAGGAGTTTTGAATTTCTAGAGGGAAAACATATTGGTAATCTAATTCAGCACACTTATCCAAATATCTAGCTTGTAAATTACAAAGCAAACACTGAATTCGCTCTGAAATCAAAATGCAGGGATAAAATGCAAAATTTTAGCAGATTTTATGTGCTAACTGTGCATTGCATGCCGCAAAAGCACTGATCTACCTCTGTTGAACTCATTAAATTGGCTCCTTCCCCAATTGACGTCTCTATGTATATTCTTTCTTCGTCGCTGATGGTGGGGTGTATTGCTGGACTGTCATAAGCCAACAACAGCCAGAATGTATACCAAATAATGCCAAAAACACCTGGATATGATCAAGAAAAGCACATAACACTGATTATTTGCATGCAACTTTAGCATGAAATCTCAATTATCATCCCATTCAAATGATTCAGTGGTTGCTTACTCCACCTACTGGTAGTTCTCATTTTGTCAATCCTAATGCAGATAAAAACATCCATCTGATGCACATTCCACACACTTGAATGAAGGAAAGTCTACATATATTATATGCTATGTTATGCTATTACAACCTAATACTTTGTTTTCTGCTCCTCACAGTTGGTGGAGCAGAAATCTACTGGCTTATATGAAAAGTAGTTTTGATACCATTCGGAATGGTGTGATAATATGAAAATTAAAATTTCAAAAGAAGGGCTCCTCTAAAACAATGATCAGAAAATCTAAAAATGTATCTACAATATTCAAAACATGAAACATTCTTTATGAATACATTAAGCTCACCATATATATAGAAGACGGAGGGCCAGCCCACGTACTGCACTAATATTCCAGCCAGTGGCATGGCTATCACAGCTCCTGCATAAGATCCTGTCAAAAAGAACACACACCAGTATAATTAATTTGGAGGGAAATTAATCAACCTGTAATGATCCCCTAGGATGTCTGTGCAGTAACGTGAATATATTGTAGGCGTCTAAACTGGCTTGGGTTTGCTTGTTTCGCCTTTATTAAGATTTACCTCATTGTGTGTCTAAATTTGGCTTTAGATTCTAGCATAACACAAAAAGATTGACATTATTTACCTAATTAATCAAATGTGTGCACATTTTAGGCATCAAGTATCGGAAGATATTTCGCATATTTTAGTAATTGACATGATTTATTCGTTCAACTCCAGAACTAAGCACATTATGTACTTCTGCCAGATTGACAGACTGGTAACTGGCAAATTTCTTTCAAAGTAAGCAAACAAAAGAAAAAACTTGCCTTGGTTTTGTAGGATTATAGTTAGTTGTGTGTGTGTGAGAGAGAATTTTTAATCATTACATTTAATCTTAATATTAATGGTAATACTAAATAACTTTAACCTGTAAAAATATGATGTGCTATTGTGTCACTGTGACTTATGTGCTTCCTGTGTAAGAACGTATATAGGGGTATGGGAGGGCCTCTTTTTCTGAATCGGACAGACAGAACAGAGCAGAGGACGGGGAAGGGGGCACCCCCTAGGGCTTTTGAGGTGATCCATGCTTTGTATATTTTCCACAATCCAGTAAATAAACCTATGTTCTTTCTGTTTATTACAGTCCTGCCTCTCGAGTCTTCAAAAGTAGAAGGATAATGTTTTATTCTGTAACATTTGATTCACCAATTATACTGAACAGGAGCTAATGATCATCCTACATAGGTTGTGTCATAAACGGAAATAGAAACAGCGGTGTAAGAGGCTTAAACTGGGTGAGGCACAGCCAAACTCTGCTACCAAAGTGAGGTTGAGAAAGAAAGTTTCTTGCAATAGCACGCACAGCAACAAAACACAAGGAATCTATGGTGCGTCAACAAGGTTCCGCTCAAAGATTGCAGGTGCATTCAGCCGAGGAATCTTGTGCAACAGATGCAAGACATATCAAGCTAATTACCCATTAAAAGCAGAGGATATTAAGCAATTTAACTTAAAAAATGGCAAAATGTCGAAATTTTGAAACAATTTTTGAGAAATCAATTTTTTTATTGAATGGTTGGAGAGCAGTACAATATTGAATGTCTGCAAGCAACACCGAAGTATGGTGTAGGTTCCTTGAATATTTGAGGCTGCAACTCTCCAAAAGAATTTGGCTATTTGGTCAGGATTAATGGGGTGGTCTTTGGTGAGAAAAACAGGCAGATATTTGTCCATCATGCACTTTTATCAGGTAGGTGTATGATTGGTCTAAAAATTGCAAAAAAAATTACCCCAAGCATACAGCCAAGACCATTAAGAATTATCCGCATCTTATAAAAAGAACAGGAAGTACTGGAAGTGATGATATGGCCCCCGCAGATCCCTCATGTCAACATCATCATGTATGTTTGGGATCGAAGGATGTGAGAAAGCTACAACCACAGAAGATCTTGCTCTCCAAGATGTTTTAAACAACCTACCTGCCATGTTCCTTTTAACTTGTTAACCTTTTCCGGTTTACATGGGAAACGATTCTTACATCTTTTGAACAGAAGAGTGTAGATAAGTTCCATACATGTGTATATATGGTTGACTTTTTAAAACTAATTATTTTAATAAATTGGCTTTCCCTCGATATAAATGATTCTTTTAAAACACATTAGTATTTAATTGTCTAGTCATGAGCTCACAGAAGCACAGGATGTCATAGCACAAGTTTAATCATGCCACTGGACATTTGGTACTGAAAATGATCAACTGGAACTTGAAAAGAAATTTTGAGGATCATAGGATCATTGAGAGGAAGGTATTTTTGAATTGAAACAGGTTTTGGAAAGTGTGCTCATGGGCTCATAAGATAGTAATGCAGTGGTAATCCTTGTAATACATATGATTTTAAAACTGTAAGTTTCTTTACTTTGAATGTCATTCCTCAAATAATTTGTTTGTGTTTTTAACTAAAAATTATTTCAAAACTTAAAAAAGATCTTTTTTATTCTTTGTTTTCATGTAGAATATGCAAATGGTTTAAAAATGTTTTGCAGTTAATGAATGTATTTCATGATAAACTTACCACAGAAGGATGTAGTGGCCAATCGACTTCTCTCTAGGGGAGGAGCCCACCTGCTCCACATCCCATGGCAGGCTGGATATGTGACACCCTGTTGTACATCGGTCATTAGTAAAACTTTTCAAAATGTCTAATTCTTAAGATGCATAGAATATAAGAGGGGATTTCCGATCACATGCTGTGGGAGCCAAAAAACATGGCTTTGTTTGTCTCATCAACCAACAACTGGCAATATAGATGCTTTGTAATTACATCAAATATACAAGTCAAGTAAGGATGTATTACTTTAAAAAGTAAAGTTTTAAAATGATTGGAAGCGTCATTCAAGTGTGTGTGCGATTTTAATGTGAAAATATTTTATACTGTAACCCTTCAGAAGAAAAGGGAAACTTTTTAGAGAATGGGTAAAATGTAAACTTACAATAGTTCATTTACTTGTCAAATGCAAACAAAAAAGTGATCTGTAAATCAAGGCTAATATATTTATGATCATCTGATTTTTTGGAAACTGAGGATGATGTTGGTGTTGACTACCCACCTCCACGAGTCCTTGTAAGATCCGCACAAACATGACACATCCATAGTGAACCCTGGCTGCTGATGGAATGAACATGTTCAGCAACGACGTCAAGAAAATGGCAGCTCCAAACACCCTGCAATACAGTTCAGACACATCCCATGGTTAGTTGCTCCAAATATGGCTTTTTTAACAAAGCAAAACAGACAGAATTGCTTGTAGACCGTGTTGTCATAACAACTTTTAAAGCTGTAATTGTGAATAGTGTTTATATTTATTTAGTAATGAAAGTGAGTTGTTCTCATTGAATCGTGAAAAGTGATGAATTGTAGTGATATAACCACAGTTTCCTAGAAGGGGTGTTTCTTATTGTTGTAATGTTTCTTGGATAGAATTACACACTTAAGGGTACAGATACAACAAAGACAGGTGTTTAAAACTATATATTTAAGGTCAAAAATCCAAAAGAAGGGTCATTTATTTAAAAACAAGTCATACTAAGCAAGCATTTGGCAACAAATAAAGAGGCTGTCAGCAAAACAAGCAATCGACAAAAGAAGAACGGTTGGAAATCCTTCTTGAGCTGAGGTGACACTAAAATACCATTGACTTGAATGGGATTGCATTGTGAAAGTGGAAGAGCACTTCCGACAGAAAGTTCAACAGGGAGGAACTTTGAAGATGTTTTGTGGGCAGGCTCATTATGGGTGGGTGAATGGAGCAAGTGAAGCGCTCTTGGTGCATTTGTGGCTCTGGTGAGTGAAATGGGGGTTCCCAAAATAAATCAGGTATTGGTATTACCTGGTGGTCACACTACTCCTGAACAATGAACAATTTTACTGCATGTAGATGTGTCTGGTTTGAGCCCGTCCACAAAATATTATCATGTAAAAATGCTATGATTCACTATAAAACGGATCTAAATTATAACAGGGTGCTCTCTAATTTCCTTTATAGCAATACTGACATCCTAAAAATGTAAATTTGCTTGATTTTGAGATATCAAAAACCTCATGCATATGACCTCTCTAATTTGGTAACTTGCATCACGGGATGGATTTCTTTCAGCTCACCATTCAAATCAAAGGGAATTTTTTATAGTGTGATTGCTGCTCGAGCGTTGATTTGGTATATTTCAGTTTGATGAATGTTATCAATAGGGGGTGTGATTCGATGAAGGTGGGGGGAGTGAATTTTCCACCAGTGGTCAGATTGTTTGGCAGTGGAACCAGAGACACCAGTCTAAGCAAGTGACACTGTTTCTCTCTTGTTCTCAGTCATTGTCTCCTCATGAGCTCAAGGTGGCACTCCAGGCTCGGTACAATCAGCTGAAACACCTGTTCCTCATCACATACGGTATCTGTGCACTTGTCATCTACTGCTTTCCTAAGTTTTGAATTCAAAGTACTCCTCGGCTTGTCTACTGTGTTTCATTTGCTGAAAAGACTCAATATAGGCACTCAACTCTAAAGCAATATGCAGCTTGTGTCTGACACACTGTTCCACCCATCCTCTCCCTTGTGCACTTTTGATTACAATAGCTCAGGAAAGGATTAAAATAAGAATATACAGAAATAATTTTCGTTAGAGGTTACAGAGACTTGATTTAGTTTTTACATGCCATCACTTGATCATACATAGGACATTCTTTTTGGTTATTTCAGCTGTCCTTTATCTCAATTTAATCCATCCAACTGCCTCTTTTTTTCCAAAACAGTGCGTAATTGACACTTGTAATATTCCAGTGGCTGGTGTTTCAGCCAGAGATCTTCTGCTGGATCTTTCATTATTAACTCTGTCAGCCACGTGTCCTCTTTTCCTGCGAGGCTTTTATTACAAGGCCACTATCGGTGCTCTAATCAACACAAGGCACAGAATTAACCCAAACAACCCCGGTCAGTCACTCGTGTGCTCCACTGGGTTTTGAAAGAACACTCCTGAACTGTCTTTGTAATATAGGAGCAACGTTTGAAGCCCCGTGTGTCAGGATGAACTCACCTGTTAGCAGCTAGTTTATTGGAGATGAAACCTCCTGGGATCTGAGTCACGATGTAACCCCAGAAAAACGAGCCATGTATCAGACCAACTGTCTCTGGATCCCAGTTGAACTGAGCCGGCTAAACAATAAAAATGTAAGAGTATCATTAGTTCATTATAAATTATACAGTTGCAGAATGAGTAATTACGGTAAATGGTACCCAAAAGAAAATGATCTTGTGAATTCATGCATGAGTCATATCTTTCTCTTGTAATCTCCCATGACAGGAAATTGTGACCGTTAACTACAGAAAAAGCCACTGATAAAATTTGAGTCACAAAAAAGTCAATAAATCATCAGCATAACTATTAAAAAGTCAAATGATATGTCTTGTTTTTCACGTTTTTCACACATAACGGATTTTTCTGCGTCACATGATTATTCAGAAACATGTTACACAATATTGACAAATGTATTCACTCACCACACACATTATTAAACTCAGATGTTTCAATCACTTCATGTGTAAAATTAAGTAGGCATCTGGACTGGGTTGGAAGAATGGGCCATTCTCAGGAACTCAGTGAATTTCAGTGTGGTACTGTGATCCAACCCTCACAACAAGTCTAGTGAACAAAATTCCCATCAACTGTTAGTGGAACATATAGGAACTCACTAGGAACATATAGGAACTCACAAGAGTGCATCAGCAGATGCTGAGTCAAAAACTAAATATCTCCTTTAGATTAGCTCAAGAGTTTTGTGTATAGAGCTTTGGAATGGAAGTCACCAGCATTGGATACAGTGTATGAAAGCATGCTGTCACTGGACTATAGACCAGGGTTTACCAAAGCTAGTTCTGCAACTTCACTAATGAAGGCACAATAAGGATATTATTGGCTCCTTCTATAAGGATTACATTGTTTCTGAAGCTCTAAACTTTTAGCTTTTTATATGTAAAAAGTCAATTAGGGGATCATACAAATCTCAGGGTGAGATTAACTCGTGTTCCAGATTTCCCCTGGCATGGCAACGTTTCCTCATTGTGTGTATTTGGTGTATGGCGTCATCAGCAGCTTCTGTCAAACAGATGAGTGGACAAAAAAGTTTTATTGATCCAAACAAGAAGCCTGTGTCTGATTTACCCAGAGATCTCGGCATTTCTAAGGATCAGAAAAATTAAAAGGCACTATGCAATAAAAAAAAACTGAGAGACACAGACACAGAGGTGATAAAACACAAATCCAGGATTTAAAATTTTCATGATCAAGCCGGTCATCATACATTTTAATGAAGTTAATGACAGTTTAGGGCAGGTAGTAGCATTTATTTTGCACGTTACAATGCTAATGACAGCATTCAAGTAATATGTTTAATTTAATTTATTTGTAATTTACAAATAAATTAAATTAAACCCATTTTTTAAATTGATCGTTCATACCAGAACTTTTTCAGAACACAGCCCCCTTTGTTCCAGGGGGAAAAAATAATGAACGTTTCTTTAAAAACTATATTTTGGTCAGGCCCTGTTGTATAGTGAACAATTCTCTTCCTGTTAAAATAAATCTTTAATATATATATATATATGTACAGTATACGTTTTGACACCCTGCTCTCAACTTTGTGGGAACAGCTTGAGGATTGCCCCTTCCTCTTCCAACTTGACTAAGCACTGGTGCATCAAGAAAGTTCCATACAGACATACATGAGTGACTGAATTCATGCACACAACCTTGATCTCACGCTGATAGAGCATTCAGGATTAAATAATTAATAATAGGAGCCAGGCCTTCTTGTACAACCTCACAAGCTCCTGGAAAAATTGTAAAAAAATAAACACACCCTTAAAGCCTTCCCAGAAGAGTTGAAGCTGTTATAGCTGCATAAAGTGGAACCAACAACCTATTACATCCTATGATTTAAGAATAGCATGTCACTTAAGTGGATATCTATATGTCTAAAAGCAGATGAGTGATTGACTTGGTAATATAGTGTTTTTTTGTCATTTAACTGATAACGAGGTTTGGTTAGAGACTTGTTTTAAGAATTAATAAAGTATAACAACAATTGAAAAATTTGAATAATGAAGACAATGGTGGTAATTATAATGCTTCATCTGTCATTTCAGTCACGTTTATAACTTTATTAATAACAAGATTTAATTGAACTATTAAACAATATGCCACATTCTTTTGTGTTTTATTCACAAGTAATAGCCTTCTCAGCTCAGCCTTAAAGTAATAATATATTTAATGATTTTCCCTTTTTCTTTCCTTCAGATTAATGTGTAAAATATTATTTATTCATGGTGTCACCTGCATGACTGCGGTCCCGTTGATGTAGACCGTGTTGTTGTTCACCATCTCCACAATGGCAACACCCAAATTGCAGCGGATGCCAAATGAGATGCAAAAGCCAAGTCCACTGAGGATAGCGATGATGTACCGTTTGGGAAGGCCAAAGCAGCTACAGTCTAAAAGAGGTGGGCTGTGTCTCGGAGCCGCCACTGGCCGACCATCTTCTGTCAGCTCAAGGTTGTCTTCCTCTGCCACATTAGAGCCATCGATCTTCCTACCATTGAACAAAGAACTGTTACAACAGGAGCAGAAAATCTGAAGTCCTACCAAACAAAATGTTGCAGTCTCATTTTTTTTTATTTCTGGACGAGGTTGCCAGAGTTGGCTTCAATCAGCTCCTTTACAGAACCTGTATATTTCATGTCATTCTTCATCTCAGATTGAATGTTTTTATCGTTCAGGATTTAAATTAATTCTAGCACATGGTGTAGAGGGAGCTTTTTATCACTTTATCTTTCATAGTCACTTAATAACATTAAATCTTTTCCAGTTTTTAAAACCAGCCAAAAACATGTTTGATCTCAGACAACCAAAAACAATAAGCTGAATTTAGCTTTTGTTTAAATATTTATTATAATAATTTTTTTGATTGTTTGATTTTTGTTAAAATCAGCTTCAGTATATCTTGGTTATTTGAGATGTTGGTAATGGTCTGAACATTTGTTCAATTCTTAACCGTAGATGGGGTAATGGTCAGCTGGTTGCCTGCCATTTTTCATTGGGTAGAAACAGGAGTGCACACTCCAAAGGGTACCAATCCAGGACTGCTTTGGATTTTCGCCTTTGGAAGGTGTGGAAACAAGGATCTGACATCCCTTTTTTATTATATCTTGGAACTTTTTACATTAATCGATACAAGATTAGAGGAGAGACATGAACCCAGTGAATAGAGAGAGAGGAGTGGGATGAGGAAATAAACACGAGATCAGGACTTGAGTTTGGGTGTCTTACTAAAGAACCACTATACCCCGGAGAAGGACCTAAAATGTGTTTGTAAAACCTTTTATCAACATAATGCGCCACCCCAATATATATCTCCACCAAACCCATTGTCATTTCCCAACCTCCTACCTGCTTCTCTTCCTGTCTGAACAGTGGCCCAACTGTTTCAACAGAAATCTTGAAAAAATTCCCAAGATAAGACACATGTTAGATTTGCTGTTTATACCCATTATATATATATTTTTATACATTATTTTATACTTGTTATGTGTACCCGTGAGCCCCATAACAAGAATCTCACACCGCACTGAGATTTTCTGACTATATTCTGACAGAGACAGGAAATTATTTACATTATCTCACATATTAAGCCATCTCATCCGTAAGACTTTTAAGAGACATATCATCTGCTTTGTAATCTCTAACTGATATTAGATATGAATGAGTCACACAGAAAGCTGTATTATGTTCAGAGGGTCATATATTAGGTTTATGACGTAATGAGATTTCAACAGAGTTTTGCTAAACAGCCATTTCTTGACCAAAACTGTGATGAATAATTATGTAGAACCACGTATTGTTTTAAAGTTCTTTTATTGTATATTTTAGTTGAATACTGTATATTATTTTCCAAGTTGAAAATTCCAAGTTTAAGACGTAAATTAACAGCAATGTACTCTTAAGTGGTATTGACATTTTATGAAATGTGAATTCCAAATATTTATTTATGTATTGATTTCACGCATAGATGAATCTAGATCTTATCTCTAAAGCAGATTTCATGTTGATTTGTGAATTCTGCATACAAATTAATCACAGAAAGGACCAGCCACTCAGCTCACACTTACTTCTGCAGGTTCCCTAGAGAGTCTCCCACATTGTTCTTCAACTCCTCCTTCCCTGGTCTGAGCTTGTCCTTCAAACCGGCGAACCCCCCCAGCGGCATCTCTCCTTCCTTCACACGTATGTCCCTCAAAAACACTTGTCTTCTCACTCGTCTGCTCTTGCGGCGGTAAAGAGCAGGTTATCCACTAGTGACTTGTGCTCATCCTCTCCTGCGCTGGACTGAGATCAGCTAGGTGTGTTGATGGAAGGAGGAGGAGAGAGGAACAACAGGAGAGGAGGGACTTTGCTTTTCGATGGTCCTTGTTCAATCCCTCATTTGCTTCAGATATGGAACATCCAAAAATTGTTCTAAATGTATGGACTAAGGGAATGTGCTTAACTCTGGGGTTCCCTTGCAGACAAAGAGAGAAGATGCTCCTCTCCAAACCCTCCCTTCATGGTCTTGCCCATACAAAAGCAGGCCAAGAAGAGTGACTAGCTGAGCTCATGTAAAATTAATGGTAAAGTCAAGGATAGGTGGCTCTGGGTTGTTTGATACGACCATGGGTAACCAAAAACCTCATCCTCTGGTCCAAGTCTAAGCCTCATCCTGTGAAGCAGTTCCCGGGGTTCACAGGTCAAACTCATCAGTGTCAACAAGCAAACACTGACGCAAAATTTCAATCTGAGGGCTGTTCAAGTCATTGAAGCTCAAAGGCAGATTTGTAATATCAGCCCAACACTTTGTCGGCAAAGAATGGCATCTGTTGGAAGTCTGTTTTATTCAGCAACGATCAAAAATGTAGTGGGCTTTAAAAATTCAGATATTGAGGTGTAAAAAATTCATTGGTGTGCATTGTGTGGCGCAGTGTTTCAGTAAAACTTGTTCTTTTGGAGTCTGCTGGCTGAAGGAAAAAGAAATCTGAAGCTTTGCAGAGCCCCTGAGGTCATTCAGAAGTGTGAGAAAAGGGATTTCTGTTCATGTTCAATTCATTCGTGGGGGACTCATGGTAAGAATGTATTTGATTGTTAGAGTGCTCTGACCCAACTTAACACCACCACTATGTGTAGGATTTTATATTTAACAGAATGTAAAAAGACAAATTCTCTCAAAAAAGACCTGACCAGAAACCTTGAACAGCTTTATCAGATTTTCACAGCGATACAAACATACCACCAACAGCATAATCACTGAACACTCCACTGTGCCGGGGATTCTGTGCAACTTCATTTTCCAAACTGGAAGAAATTTGTAGAATCTTATATAACACAAATAAAGGCAATAATAATATAGATTAACATTGGAATAAAACTGGGGCTGTTGGGAGCAGAATCTTCACCTCAAAATGTGTTAAAATCCCCCTGACCAAAAACCTAATTAAGGCTCCTTGTCTTGCTTTGACCTATACTGCATTCCCGTGGAGTTGAAAAGAATGTGCTCTAAATGTTTTTACTTTACTGTGTTGAAAACTGATGGAAATTGGTTGGAAGTTGAATTCTCAAATTAAGACACCCACATTCGCCTTGGTTCCCATTACACCCTGCAGAAGACTTCACTTGGTTGAGTTCTTGGATTCGGCTTCTCTCTCCCACTGATTTCAATGTCTAAAAAAACATATAAAACCTCAGCTATATCAACAGTAATATTGAACAATTCCACAAAAATCTGCATGAATTGATGAATATTTGAGCTTTATAGGACAAATCGTTGTTGAGTTCAAAAGTCCACATTGTTCTACAATAATAACAATACGTGAGTGCCACTACTATCTTAATTATGAGAGAGTTCTTAGAGGTTTGGCAGCGGTTTCGCTTCCGTCTTTTGGCTTTTCCTGTTTTTTAATACTAAAGTGACACCTTGTGGTTCAAGCGAGTCACTGTTCAAATGTCTGTAACTTTTTGCAAAAACACAATTAAATAAAAGTACACATTATTTAAAAATACGTTGCGCTTATGCTTTGCAACATATGTGGTGATCATATGTGGTGGACAACAGGATTTTTCTTTTCCAAAAAAAAAACCAAAAACTCGTGGCACTTCTTCATATATGGTGGGTTACAATTCCTGTGACTTATCGTTTTACAATAATTTAAAAACAAGCAGGTCAGAGATATGTGGGTTGTTGAAAACACGACAGTAGCTGCTTGAAATCGTAAGGAAACGGTAAAAGTCGTGTAGTTTATACACCGGGAACCAGATGGCGCTAGTTCCCAACGCACTGATTTATAACCTTACCTTAAATGCCCAATGTCTATTGTGGAGAAACATGCGTGTATCCTGAAAATAATTATTTAATTACAAACATACAAACGCAAAAAACATACAAACATACAAAACGGAAAAATACATACAAACAATTGAACCCCCCCCCCCCCCAAATATCATCCAGCGCGTGTTTGATAAGACCTTAAAACGAGTCAGGTGTGTGGCGGAGGTTCAA
>SRMA01025643.1:0-83437 GCA_007224835.1 Danionella cerebrum
GCCGATAATGTCTTTATTGTCTGAGTTAATAAAGGATTTTGCTTCCCGACCAGTTGCCTTGAATAATGGGAAGCCGAGCTGTTAAGGATTGGCCGTTTTCATCCTCAGCTAATCACAGCCGTGATGAAATCAGTCTATTCTTAAAGCACAGTGTCCTTTTTTGAAACCAAAGTTAATGGATGGACATTTTCAACAAGATAATCAGCCATTTTGAAGCCTTGTGTGACATGATGACTGACATATCTTGATTTCTTTTATGGCTTTTTATTTTGTCCAACATAATGCATCTGTGATTTGTTTAGACTAGTATTGATTTAAGGTGGAAATGGTGGGTTTTTTTTTTACTGTGGTGTTAAGCTCCAAATGAAAACATCTGCAGAGACTGCCTCAATGCATCCGAGAGTTGAATGTTTTGCTTCTTTTTGTTATTGCTCAGCAGGAGTTGAAAAATGAGTAAAAGCATGATCTGGGCATTGAGGGACTGAGTTGTCTTCAGCTTCCCTACGGCGCTCTTGAACGTTGCCTAAAGCTACAGTTCACTGAACCAAATCTTGAGTTCTTCCAGACAAACTATTTTGTGCAAGCTTTCTGCTTGGATTGCATTCTCACAAATGTAGATACATGGCTCTTGAATGGTTGTCTTTGGATTTCATTTAAAGCCCCATCAACGTCAACAGAAGTGAAATGTTCTTCTTTTTCTTCAAGGGCTATTCCACGAAAGTGGGATATCTTGGAAGTTGGAGTGAATCATTTATTCTCATTTTGACATCCTTTTAAACAACCTCAAGCACAATATATCATAGAGTTTTTAAATATTGTGCTTTGCACCCATGATTTTCCTTTATACACCATTGGTTGTTTGAGAAGGAAAATAAAGTGCATACGAGTTATGGAAAGTGTTTAAGAAAATGAACAGGGGTGCCTAAACTTTTGCAAACCACTGTATTTTCAAGTGATGACTGATGGAAAGATTTTTCAATCATTTTAAATAGTTTATTCAGGATTATTGTAGTGTTTTTACTACAAAAAGAAATAAATGTTGACAAAAAAAGCTGGTCAAAAATTTTGTCCCTCTGGTGTTATAGTCTTGGTGTATAGCTTTTACTTGTTTACTGTAATTAGCATCTTCTAACATTAACTAAAATTTATGCTAATCATTCTTTCTGTATACAAAACAGTTCCTACTTATTTTAAATTAGTAGGTTTACAAAAAGCAACATTGCCTTTAACACAACCATCGATCAATAATTAGTTACTCAACCCGGAAAATATTGACGAAAGTGGCGTCTGGTGAACGACGTAACCAACGATGTCATCACAGAGGAGGATGGGAACACATCTAGGTGAACTGGTAACTAGTGGAGTCTTTAAACATTGGTGAGTAGCAGGAAAACCGAGAAGGAGTAATATGTCCAGGGTGAGTCAGATGGTGTGTACTGTAGATCTAACAATTGTGGTGGAGCTGAGATGAGGCTTGTAAGGGCTGGCGTAAGATTAGAGGTGCTTTGGGATTGGTTGTCAGGCTGATTGGATGCAGGTGAATTCATTGAAGAGAGATTGTTGGCTGGATGTGTGTCTACTGAATTCAACCAATCCAGATTAGATTTCATTTAATTACTTTGTGGTTACTAAAATGTTGATCATGGATGTTGTCACATTAATCAAGACTCGTGAAATCCACATATCCAATTTAACTATATGATGTACTGTTTAGGTTAATAGTTGTAAGAGGGTGTCCCTGAGCGGCCTCAAGGGAAGGGGAGGAGGGTGTATCGGCGACAGATATTTTCTCTTCTCACTCAAATCAACATCAATTTCGAACTATTCAATTAGAAAGAAACAGAAGTCAACCACATCTGCAAAAACACAGAGATCAAACTTAATTAATGCACTGAAAGGATATTAATGGAATTAGAAAAGTGATTAGAGAACCATCGTGCTAGGGTTACTGGCTAAAAATAAGTTCCAGACCTCAAATGTGCTTTACAACCCTAAGCACTGTGGAAACACTGTGGTGGAGAGGTGTAAAATAAATTCTTGGATGTAAATTCCAATCAAAGTCCACAAGAGAAAGCCATAGTTGCGGTTGCCCTCAAAAACTAACTCCATGGGTTATCTGGAATCAATTTTCCAAAAACGATGTTATTCAGAGATGATGTCATGGTGAAAACCTGCAGCTGGACTGGAGAATTGTACCTTTTGGCTCCGGTTTACATTTCCAAGCCTCGCGTCAAAGCTCATTTTCATCCTTCCAATAAGTGTTACATTTGGATTGGGTTAGCTGAAGAATTGGGGGATGCTGATAGAAAAAGAAGACAGAAACTCAACAAATCGACACCTGTTTTCCATCCAGTGCTTTATTTTGCTCTGCAGGCTCTCTTCTGCAACTTGTTGGATTGAAGTGGGAAGTAATTATTGCACCATTAGTCTAATGAAACGTCTGACCCTCCAGGGAATGTGTTTGTCGTCTGCTATTGATTTGCTTTGTAGCTCTGGAACATAAAAAGTCTCTGTAGGGCTTTTTTTTTGGTGCAATAAATCCCCTACGGGATTTCATTCTTTCACAAGGGTCTTTCTTAAACTTAACACGAATATTGAAGAGCATGATGTTGAACAGCATTGAAACCACAAATGTGAGTATAACATTTAATTTAATTTACCTTTAAATTAGATTTTCTCTCAAATTGGTTCAAAACAAGCCTTTCCCGGAAACTCAGAACTTAGCAATATGTTTGTTCTGACTTTTATCTGTGGTTTCTGACTTTTTTTCTTTGTAGCTCTGGAAAAAAAGTGTGGAGTTGATGGTTTGTTGCAATAAAAAGCCGTAGATGTTGAAATAAAATTTTATTCGCACTAATCATTGGATGACTTCTCAGCAGGGTGCTCTTTGTTTGGGTCAAGGAAATATTGATGCATTGACGCTCCCTGCCTGAAGATTACGTACAACAGATGCACTCCACACCATATGGGGAAAAGGAAATAAAAGAAGACGACGACAGTATAGCCATTCTGTTGATGGCTGATCGCAGGGAGCAGTTTGACAAAAATGTGGAAAAAGAGACACTTTCCTTTCCATTTCTGACTGACTTGTAATCAAAAATTTGGCCAAATACAGTGTTGTCAAATCTCACGCTCACATTCCACACATGCTTTTTCTCACACACAGAAATTCTGACATTGGCAACCAAATAATACAGCTGTCTATTACCAGCAGAATGACAGCTGTGAGTTTTGGAGTGCTGGTTCGATCCGGTCTGGCAGTCAATCACAGAAATTTAAGACCTAGAATTAATCAACCCTCGTCTCATTGGAAGACACTCGCAATCCAAATACAAACTTTAGGCCCAGCTACCCACAGTCTGGACAACCGCTATCTCAGAGCTTCCTCAACTTTAATTTTCAGTAAGACAAATTGGGTTTATTGGCAATTATGCTATATTTTAGATATTTTTAAGTATGCTACAAAGGTTTGGAGTAAAGGTGGGTGTTTATTTCGGTCTGAAAAATTAATTTTATGAGTATGTTACTGTGGTTTAAATCTGCACACTGCATATTTTGCCTCATAGCAAAGCATATCACGGCCCCATTAACGTCCTTCCTATGGCTCTTTATACGGAAAATGCACTCCATATGCAAACCTCTCTCAGAAGCACTAACGAGTTTCTTTGTGCCCATAGTTCTTCTTCATCAGCACAGGCCTTTGCAGGTAATTGCCTGTGAACTCCTGTTTGTTTCCTTTTGTCATTTGGATTTGACATGACTTTAATGTTTAGTATTTTTGCTTTTACTGATCCCTTTGAGGCTTGTCCAATGGTAGAAGGTTAGAGATCTTGTACTGTTTTAGTTGAGAACTGCTGGATAAAACAATAAAGAGACTCTGGGGACAGTAGGAAGGAGTTTTGGGTCAGCAGATTGAGTTACATTTACTAGAGTCATGTCATTTTCATGCAATCACAACAGTCCATGTGTTGCGAAAAGATGCTGGAAGTAACAGCAATGGACACCAGAATGCTTCTAAATATTATCAGTTAAAGAGCACAGTTTGAACGATAGTCCATATATGGGCATAGGTTTCCGTAGGAACATCTGTTGAGTCATTACCAGTTAAATCACTTTGGAATTGTGGGATATGTAACCAAAACATCTCTCAACATTCACTTTTAGAATGATATGTGGTTCGTAATTTATGTACTTAAAACTTTATAATTCTTTTGAAAGATAATGCACATAGTGAATCTTATTTAATCGCAAAAAACAAGAGAAGACCTTGGGAGATCTTGTCGTCATCAATGTAAATCGATCTTCTGAGTTCTTTTTACTAGCTCTTTTTACTGGCTCCTTGTTCATTACTGGCTGCAATTTAATCTTTACTGCACTGTAGTCCTTAAAACCCAGAATAGCTTGAAGATTTATAAGAGGTCAGTGGAAGTTCTTGTAGTTGCACCCACTCGTTGCACTTATAACTTCTGAAGAAACTGCCTCTTGTCGTCATTCTTTCACTAATTCCTTTTGACACAGAGCACATATCACACTGATAAGTGTATACTGTGTATCCTTTTAAGAATGGGACAGTGTATAAATCATGACCAAATAATTGAAGGAGATATTCCACAGGAAACATCAGAGAACCTTTATAGGTTTGATGATTACAGAGCTTGATAAAAAAGTCAGTCCAAATAGTTCCAGTATGGGGGACACCTTTTTACTAGATTAGCAAGAAGCAAAGGGCAAAGGGAATGGCAGCTTGGCCTGTCCATTGTGCACTGAAATACATTAAATCCTTTGCTTTTGAGTGGCCTTTTATGCTCCACCAGACTGTGACTGGCCTCAAATGCTACTCATTATCCATTCCTTATGCTCATGAGCCAAAGATACACGAACACAAGTTCCTCTGAGAACAGTACACTCATTTTTAAGAGGGTAATGTGGAAGAAGACATGGTTCCACTCTGAAAGAATCTCCTCGGACTCTTCAAGCGATACTCAGAAATGACTTGCTATGAAGCCCCTGTAATCTATTTTTGATGAGTTTCCTCTGATGGTTTGGTGGTCTTCCCCTTCCAAATCTCCATGTGAAGCCCCTGAGCAGGTGGGCAGACTGACATATCCGAGATTACGGAATAAATGAACCCTGTTAGAATAATCCTTGTGGGTGAATAGGGATAAGTTGAGTACCAATCGCTCTTGAAGTATTTGAGTTGGGTTGCGATTGCGAGACTTCACAGCTTTTCTCAGCATGACTCTGATGCAAGGCTGCACTTATGTAGTGAGACGTTTAGATATTTTTGCTATTCAACTTCAAAAGCATCAGATGTGTACACTAGAGTTGTATGAATCAGCTCTCTGCCTTTACAGAACCCTTCAGGTGCAATACAAGCTCAGATGGAAAGAACTCATTTGTGAAGGCAAACAATAATGCATTAAAGGAAGAATTAATTTTCAAATATTAAAACTTGACATTTATTAAATGAATTAAATGTACTTAAATGTAGTGAAATCAAGTAATTACCCTCTCTGAGCTAAGCTGTAGGCGATATTCTAATTTGTCTCTGATTTTCATCAGAATATGTACATCACACATCTCGTGGTGGCAACGAAATGAGTTTCAAATTGCCGCATTGTATCAATTTTTTGCAAGGAGAACGACCAATGAAAGCTGGCTCTTTTGATGACATTAGTAGGATGTAAAAGAGCGGCTTGGTGGCGCTCATCCCTCATTTTCATAGCGACTTTGTACAGGACCCTGTGGTCAGCCATAAACTGCTCGTTCTTTAATTTCTTTTCTGTCGTTGTCTTCTTTTTTCGTGTTTCCCCTTGTGGCGCAGAGTGTATCTGTTGTATTGCAAATGCCATCTTCAGGCATCTTCATGCTCCATCTTTGCATTAATACTTCTTCGACCCAGAAAAAGAGCACTATGCTGAGAAGCCATCTGAAGAATCGTGTGAATCTCAATTCGGATTGGTGTGAAGAATGCTCTGTGAAACGAAATGTTTGTCTGAATAGGATTGAGAATAGACGACATATACACCACTTAGTAATTAATTTCTTTTCACTTTGTTGAGTTTAAACTTGTTGGTTTACTGTAAAGCTGCTTTGAGACAATGTCTGTTGTGAAAAGCGCTATATAAATTAAACAAACTTGAACTTGATAAACATTTCTTGTAGGCGATGCATTTAATTTCAATTGATTTTTCTGTGAGCAGGACAATGTCTGATTTCTGAGCGGGGAGGATCTGGCTGAGATCCATGTGCTCCTGTTAATTATCTACTGACAGTCTCATGGCCCAAAAACCGACAAGTCTGATGAGCTGGTTTTTCTACGTTGCAGAAAGCACTGAACGACTGGTGAGCTTTTTGGGGTGTACAAATGTGAGATTCTCAGAGCTCCTTTTACTGATAAATCATAAGATACACGCGTTAAACTTTTCCATTTATTTAACAGATTACGGTAAAAGAAATTAGAACAGTTATTCCAACAGATCCCATATTACTGGGTACACAACGATGGAATCCCACAGACAATTCCACAAACTGTTGGGTCTTCTCTGATCTTACACCGCATCTCTTCAGAGCCCAAGGGGCAATGGTTAGGATTGTGTGCCACCCCAGCCCCAGGCTGAAGAAACCGAGGCAGGATTAAGCAGTTGCGCTCCACCTGACTCGAGTGATCATTTCAGTCAGTGTGGGGCAACAGCTCAAATGCCGATGACAAACATCCAGCACCCGAGCAGTAATTCAATCAGCACTCTAATGGCATGAGAACGAGCTCTTGCTGTGAGATCGGCTGCCTCCTCATAAGTCCCAAAATAAAGACATTTAACAAAGAGAGGTCAACGACTCTGGGAAATTCAACAAGGGTCAAGAGAGAGATAAAGATAGCCATAGAGACAGGCCCAAGGGGAGGGCACGAAGATTTGTGCAGAAGATACGGTCCACATTCCGATGAGTTTGATTTTTAATCTGCAGAAGAATCCAGTAGAGCCTAAGAGCGCACAGAGGGATCCTGGGATTGGACTCTCTCGTTGAGGTATGCTAATGCACGCTGGAGTTCATTAGTCTGTTATGCCTAACGTCCCTCATGTGGACTTTCGTTTGAAGGCTTTTTATTGTCTCAAGAGTCTATTTGATTTATGGTCACGTCAAAGCAGCCAGAATGTTGACTGATATATTTGTGTCCTGTCTGTAGAGACTCCCAGTGTGTGATTTGACCAAGACCATGAAGACGATAGGGAATAATTCAGGAAATTGGGAAAATGTGACTCTTTCTAGTGGCTGTCATCCTGAGGGAGAAGGGAGAAAATGATAAAATATTAGTGAAATCTCGGTAGTATGAAATTGGAAGGCTGAAAGAGTTTTTCCTGTATACTCGTCAAACATTTGACCGCCTCAGGGTTTGCTACTTTTGCTACTCACAAAGCAGTGTGAGTTTTCTTTTCAGCTTATTTTAATGAGTAACACCTTAGGCTCGATCATTACAAAACTCACTGTTAACAAGGATGAGAATTCCATCATGCCGTCACTCTCACTTTTTCAGAAGCCATGGCTTTCTACAAGTGAATGTTATGGAAAAACTGTGCATCGTTTACTTGCTTTACATCTACTGTTGTGTCAAAGGCAATGAAGAGTTTTTTTTTCCAAATATCATTTGTCTATACTCTATGGGATCATGAACAGCCTTTTTAGAGATGTGATGGATGAGGGATATCTTGAACAACTTTTGAGCACAACTGTACTATAGCTTTGTTTTCCTAAAGATCTGATTATCTTGGATATATTCTAGGAGCATCTCCTTGAAGATGGATTTTATTGATGGTCTCTTCCAATGTACCCATAATTTCCTACAGCAGCTCAATGGGGTTCTGAGACTGGCAACTCTATTGCCGTCAGAACCCTATTTTCGAGGTGCTTTGAGCCATTTTCCTGATGTGAAATATGAATATGGTAGTGCAAATGCTTCTGACAAATTATAGGGTTCCAAACTGTCTGTCTGACTCTGAGATGGCAGTGTAGCCATCACGGTGCTTTATCTACGGTGCAGTGCAACAATCATTTTGGGACCTATAAGCCTTGGATATTAGTTGTATCCAAAGCATCTAATGGCTTTCCAGATCAGAAACAACTGTAAATAGATTTCTTATCAATCGATTAATTGGTGCCAATTTTGACAAATAATAGCAAGGATTTAAAAAGTTGCAACAGTTTATTTAAGATTTATCCTTTAGGGTAAGCGAAAATAATAATCCTTATTAGTAATTAGCAAAAAGAGGTTTGTAGGGGACAGTTGTTTTCCGCTCTGTTCATCGTCTGCAAAGTTCAATGGAATTTCAAAGTTTTTCAGCAAATGTCAACCTTAGAAAACAGTGGCTCGTGAACAAACACAGAGACAGTTTTTACTGAGCAACTCTAAGGTTTCCCTTAAACATTTTAACAGTAATGAGATTATTAAACAGCAAACATTTTGCCTGGAACGATTGCACAGTTAAAGCACCGTAACCCTGTGTGTGGGAGTGGAAAAAGAGAAGGCCGTGGCGAGGAGATCCGCTGTACCCATACTGTTGAATGTAACATTGGATAATGATTACTGTAGCATTCCCAAACCATCATCATTAGACTCGGCATGTGCTAAAATAGAAATAAAAAGTCTAGTGAAGGGGAGGAGCTTAAAACGCAGCCGCCATGAGACCCACGTTAGAACTAAAATCTATTTTCCAGCTTTCTGGAGGGTACTTTGGCTGTTTTATTGGACATACGTAGCACATGGTTGAAGCTAATCTTGGAGAGATCAAGGAGACAGCGGGTTTAGAACATAACCATAGCGAAACCGGAACTTACTGAGGGCTACTGTGAAGAACATGGAAGTTTTAGTGCAAGTAGTCTATTGTTCCCCGACGTGACACAATCTCAGAAGCCTCAATATCAGAGATTTTCTGATTTCTGTGCTGCAGTCATGCTCCAAGCGTATTTGACCTCATTTAGCAGGACACACTAAGTTGTCGTACATACTTAGTTCAGGCAAGACCAATATGCTACATGCTAATGCCAAGATCTGCTTTATTTCTACTTTGTATCACAATGATGAACTGACCATTGAATTGTCTCATCAGCTCAGAATACTTCATAACCCCATGTGTAATAACCCCACATTACATTCATCATTACACCCTCTTTTTGGCTTTGTCCTTGTCTGTGTGCCTGCCACCTCTGTGTACACCCCTTTGGTCTATTAACTTGGGCAGTGTTCCGTCCTCTCATGCTTCGGTGAACTTTGCACCTGATTTAACTCTAATGTTCCTGCGACTGACTCAATCCCACCTCTACTGCATTAGCAAACTAGAGACCTCTACATTAGCAGACCTTTGCTTCAGGCTCTGTTTGTGTTCTACACCACCCACTCTTTAAACAGAAATACAAAGGCTTGGCACCATCCAGTGTTCTTAATGATATCCTAATGAAACGCAGACACATTGTATATGGCTCACGCAGCTGTGCATTGTGTTAGATGAACTATGTGCAGGCATACGTTTATGGATGCTTTTATGCCTGAACTGACGTTGGTCCTGCATTTAATTAAATTGTTAATAATTTGAAAATAAACTGCTTGAGTAAATTACTCGTTGGTTTATAGGTTCTCCTTTTGTGAGTCTTTATTAGTAATGCAATATAAGTGTTTGGACAAAGAAATTCACTGTAACACAGTACGTAATGGTGTTGGATGCTTGTCTGAATGCTTCAATAACTACGTGTATAAAACTGTGCAACGAAAAAATCATAGCGAGGGTCAGGGGGGGCATTAATGGGGTAGATAACAATGCCACTCTAGGCTGTTTTTGTGAAACACTTATTACATACAGAGTGGCCTCAACCCTTTTGCAGAAATGCGAAAGAAAGTATTGGAGACAGCGTGATGAATGTGCATCTGCAGGAGAAGCATGAGTTTTAGAGTTGCGGTGTGCTAACTGTGACGTTTGGTGGAGGGGGGGGGGGATTATGGTGTGGGGTTGATTTTCAGGAGCTTAGTTCTAGAGAAAGGAACTCTGCATGATTTTAGATGCCAAAATAAAATAGACGATCACATGTCGCCAATTTTGTTTTGTTTTGTTTTGTTTTGTTTTTAAATAAAATGCTGCCATCACTACTAGCATTTAAAAAATCCTACGGTCCGTAAATAAAAACCTGTTACATTCCAATGTGTATTTTGCGCTGCTGCTGCTTGCGGTGCGGTGCGGTGCGGTGCGGTGCAAAGCATCTTGGGATTCGAGAGGGCACAAATGACTGTAAAGAGGCATCTTCCTAATTCAGTGAGAATTTAATTAATTCGACCCTTAAAGGACACTTCAATTTTTGGCGCCTTCACACAGCATTGTGAAGTAAGCGGCCTTGAGGGGTGCAGAACATAGCGATAGTATTCCCCCCAGTGAGGAATGGGGGTCAAGCTCAGACAAAATTTTTTACTGGCTTAAATGATGGTGAGAGCTGGCTATTAAGCTCACGATTATGCCGGGAATAATCATAATTTGCAGCCTTTGAATATGGACAAATCACAAAAGCACAAGAGACTATTGTAGTTTACTTAATTTTGTGGTCCCAGTCCAGCCCAGACCAGGAATGTCTTTATTTTGGAAAGAAAAAAAAACTTTTTTACTTAATAAATTCACTAATAGTTTATTCTTTTCAGTTTTTAAACGTCCACTGGACACCCTTGATATTTTTAGGGCTTGAGCACCAAATGTGTGTCTAAACGCTCGAAAAGTCACCAAATTTCACACACAAGTCAGAACTGTGACGTAAACCCATCATTTACTTATGATTGGGGTTTGAAATGTGAGGTGTTGATAAGTGGCACCTTATTCGTTTCTGCTTTTGGTGTGCTAACAGTTTATTGTCGACAAATCAATCTCGGCACACATTTGTAGGGTACCAAGACTTAAAAAGTACAAAGATCGATGGCGTTTCCAAATTCGACATGAAGTCGGTTATTTTGAAAAACATCTAAAAATGGTAGCATTGGCTCATTGCATACTTTAACAAACTCCTTCAAGAGATTGTATATTTTCCAAATCAGTCTTATCTTAGAGTGCGTGTTAGATTGCGAATCACTTTTGACTTTGTTAAACTATCTGTTCCCTGTGGCCGTCGAAAATGTAAAATTTCAGGAAGTTGTTATAACTCAGCCATACAATTTGTCTGATTGGTCCCAAATATACCAACTATATTATTAGTCTATGTCTGAACACATCTACAAAATACACTAGATGTGGTGCCACCAGGTGGCCACAGGAACTATTGATAAGGTGCTTTGTTTATTGAATGTGACATCTGTGACAAGAATTTTATCCAGAAAATTACAGAAAGTTACTTGAACGCATTTATAGCGCAATCTGGGCGTTATAACACTGTATTTTTCAGCCATTTTAAAGGTGTTCCAGAGGTGCGAGAGCCCTTTGGTTGTTGCTTGCAGCTTCAAATTGGTTTGTTATAACCTTCTGCCGCATCCATCTGCTGAAAGTCCCCCAATCTTAACAGTGAGAAACTTCTAATTTGCATTACATTTTATAAATGCCCTTCACCTCCTAACTCTACATGGTGGTTCAATGTCAAGACAGCATTGTGTTGTCAGTGGAAAGAATCCTTGATGCACTTGTTGTATTTATAGGTCCCCTTAGCTGTTGTAAACAGAGAAGGTTAGAGTAGATTCAGGCTTGTAATGGAGGGAGTCTGTTAAGTGATCAGCTCTCTATCCAGCACGGTAACCAGAGAAGGAGACAAAATTTCAGTTGGTGAAATGTCGCAAACAGATGCGCTGTCTCCATCCATGTAAATCATATCAGCACATCCCAGAGGGAAGGGTGTGAAAACCTTCATTACCTCGTAGACCCAGTAGACATTGGATGCTGGAATATTTATTGTGATGACGGGAACTTCGTTGTAAAGTGCAAATCTTTATTCTACGAAGTTCCATTTCATAGAAAAGGAGGCCGAAATTTCACAGGTATGTCTGATCTTTGTGGACTCTGTAACATAATATTGAACTCTAAAATAATACCTTTGGTATGTTGTCCCCTACGAAACTAGATCTTGGTCTAAAATGAACTCTTTGGATGTCTGGTTGTGTGAAGAAGTGTAGGATTGGTTGGATGTGATCTCATTTTGCTGTTTTGTTCTCCTCCCAAGGGCCATTGTCCTGTCTAGCTCTCTCATGTAAGCCTGCGGATTTACATGTCGTGAACTGTTTTATTCTGGGATGTGTGGTCTTGCACTCATCGCAAGCCAGAAAAGAAACCTGATCCTCAGAGCATTTCGTGTAATTTCTTTCAAAATGTTCCATAGGAAACTGGAAACCAGATGAAAGGCTCTGAGGCCTCAAAAACGTCACTCACAGATGTTTCGCCCCATATTTGCACCTCTTCTCCACCTGTGTCTTTACATGCACTCGTTTACAGGGTTTTCTTCATCACTGTGTAGTCAATCCCCCTGACCCTCCCAGATCTGATTTGATAGTGCTTTTTGCACAATGCCCTTTTACATTTTTCACATCTCTGCAGCTTGGTTTGCACTTCTTTTGGTGGTCTTTGCCACTTAATTTTTTTTAGAGCCTCAATTCAATTTATATACCGGTACTCTCCAAATATCAGGTCCACCAATAGTGTGTCTGTAATACAAGAAAAGCAGTCATCTTCCGATACTCTTAATAATCTGTCTTTGTGTCGAAGGGGTCTCGTAATGGGTTAGAGGCTTAGGTACCCCCTGCAGAGTTCTCTGATCCATTGCTGGGAAAATGAAGAGGAAACCAGTCAGAGACACTTCACAGAACTTCGAGATTCACATTTGCTGACATTATAGAATAATTTGTTTCATTTTCAGCAGATTTATCCCAGTTTTTTGCTGCCTTCATTTTACAGACTTGTTTTTTTTTTGTGTTGTGTATGCGCACACAGGTTTCAATTCACTTGTAATTACCCACATTGCCATGTAAGGTTAATCACACTCCCCCTGTCTATTGTTTGCCCAATTATAAAACCAAAAAGGCAGCTTGGTTTTTTTTACCCTTTTGTAGATGCTAGCCATCTTTCCATCCAAAGATGGAATTAAATTCATGTGCAAAACTGGATCATCGCATATTTGCAAATAAGCACCGTTTCTTTTTACAAGTCCAAGAGAACAAAATAATCATTTGCTGATAAGCTGGCGGCAAATTTCTAAAGAAAAGTAAAAGTTGCTGCATTTAAAGAATGCCTTATTTGTGTATAATAACTTACATTTTGTCTTTGAAAACGTGCTTTCATGCCATCTTGCTTTAGGAGTCTGCTAGGGGGCTGCTCTTGGTAACGCAGCCGGTAAGACAGTTTTGGGAGGGCTAAAGAATTTTAGAAATTTGTCTGTTGGTTAGTCCATTAATGCCACCCAATCGCACCCCAGCTCTGACACATTGCCATTGCATTGAGATTTATTTGGTAAATGCGTTTCCATCTTAGTTTATGCATATTTTTTTCTTATCGGATAAAAAGTTTTAACTGTAGTGTCATGCGATCTTTCCTCTTGAGCTGGTTTTGGGGATATTATCAGGTATAGCTGATTTATTGATACAACATTTAAAAATATTAAAATATTTTTAAAATCTTCTGGTCTGCCTTTGACTGCTACCCTTTCTGCCATGCACCGACTCCTTATTGCCCTTCCTGCAAGAAAATCGTTTCACCAATATTTTGGAATATTGCATAAAATACATAAAAAATGTTGATGGAAACGCATTTAGCTAATAAATCCCAATGCGCTGTATGGCAATGTGTTTTTTTCTGGACTAACCAACCAATCCGGTTTCATTGCACAATATCTGGAATGTTGTTATGGCCATTCTAAAATTCCTAAAAGTCTGCCATCAAAGTGCTTTGGGGTTACCACCTCCCAGACTTAACCGTCTGCGTTCCCCAAGAGCAGTCTCCCAGCACCAAAAGCAAGATGACATTCATTCATTTTCCAGCCTGCTTATTCCCTTTCGAGTCACAAGGGTCTGCTGGTGCCAGCTCACATGGGGTGAGAGGCAGGGTACACCCTGAACAGGTCACCATCAAGATGACATGACATGACGTTTTGTCTACATGTTCTAAGACAGCAGTTTATCAGGAAGTGCCGATTTTCTCTTGGACTTGTTGAATGGCAACGTTCCTTATTCACAAATATTTTATCCAATATTCCAGTGTCGCGCATCAATCTGGATGGAAACACGAGTCTTGTACTGCTTCTACAAGGTTTGTTTGTGTCATCACCAAATAAGCCTAATTCGGCAAAACAATCCATCCTCATTCATAAGGAGCCTCCGCTTTTGTGTAGTTCTAGAGAGGAGTCTGAGATCCAGCGTTCAGCGAGTGAGCCTGGGATTGCCCCTGATTTATGAGAGACAGATTCCTGTGAGCTGAATCACAGCCAGGTGCACGATTCCCAGCTCAGAGCAGCCAGAAGCCCGACTGTGATTTTGCACAGATTCTCATGCCACATCCACAGCGAAGCGACCCAGATTTCCCTAGTTCTTCACGCTCAGAGCCACTGTGGGAGCCGCATCTGCCCACTCTCACTCTCTCTCTCTCTCACGCGTTCTCTCTCTCTCTCTGCTTCTTCTCATCTGAGAGCAGCACGCGTTCAGCAGAGTGTGTTTTCTCGCTGTCAGTGCTATACCACACGGAGACTCCTGCTTCATCACAGAGCTTGAAAGCCACACACAGACACACACTCCAGCCATGCTCTTAGGTGAGTACGTTGACTCAACCGGATGCTTATATTTCATTACAATCCTTCTTTAAACATTATAAACGAACCTTCCTTCAGTCAGCCTTGTGTTGGTGCGGGGCTTTGAAATACGACTGTGCTCTGGATTTATGTAAGAGATCCTGTCAGCACCATTGTTTGCTTTATGTGGGTTAAGTTTGTGCCATGGCTAATACAGCATGACACCTTATCTGAGCTGATAGCAACTTCACAAACTGTCTTGCAGGATGAAAGGCAATCCGTAGTTCAGTTTGGAAGACATGTGATAAAACAGTTCCTAAGAGAATGAACAAATGTGTCTATTATTAGTTTTGTCTTTGACTGATCATCTTGAGATGAATAAATTTGAATTGTAATTGATTGCAATTTAGACGTTTTGCATGTAGGTTTAAAATTCAACATCCGAAGGGGTCTCTTGCAGAATTTCATTGTGGTTGACATGCTCAAACACTGACATGTGGGTGTTTGCGAGCGCCTGGGCTCCTTTAAAAGCTCAGTGAAAAGGGGCCGATGGAAAGCTTGTCTCTGGAGCGTCTCGTTCGATGAAGTACTAATGCAGTGTCACATTCCTGAGGAGTGCGACTTGGAATAATCAAGCGTGTCTGCTGGGAATGATGGTTTGAAATTGGCGGTGATGGTGAATGTATAGTGGCTTGCCAGCATCTTGAAGACCCCTGTGTAGAACCCCCGGAGGGGTTTGGTGTCTGCCAGAACTTTAGCAGCTTCGTTAAGCTTTGTCTCCACTGCACTAATGGAGGGCAAACTGTTATTGATATTTTTTGCAGTTGAGTCTATTGCTCCGAGATTTTAATTTCAGAGCAGTTCATTTATTTTAATTGGTGTTTGAAAGTAAATGTTCAGTTTGGTGAATAGGTAAATAAATACATGTACACTTTGAGGGCTTCCGTGGCAGCTTATTTCTTCAGAGTTCTCCTTTGAGCTCACATTGACTGAGAAAACCATCCACAGACAAGTCGTAGCTGCGTTTCCATCTGCTTATTTTATGCGTATTTTGGAATACCGCATAAAAAACCCTGGATGGAAAAGCCAAGATTTAGAAATGTCATTTATGTAAAAAAAATGATGCACACAACTAAGTAGAATAAACTTTTTTTATCTGATTAGAAAAAATGTGCATAAGCTTCGCAATGTAATGCATTTTTATGTTGAACTGAGCGGCATTAATGGACTAACCAACAGAATGATTTCATTGCACAACATCTGAAATGTTGTTTTGGTCTTTCTTCCTTGATCCGCTGCTTTATCAAAGAGTAGTGTCTGCGAATATTACAAATTATCTACGTGTTCTAAGACACAAGGAGGTTGTTTCAATTGAAAAAAGACCGCAGTAACGCAGCAACTACTATTTTCTATTGATATTTGCTGTCAGATTATCAGGAAGTGACGATTTTGCTCTCTTGGACTTGTTGGATGGAAATGGCGCTTTATTCATAAATATTTTATGTAATAGTCCAGTTTCGTGTATAAATTTAATTAGCATCTTTAGACAATTGAGATTTTGAGTAAATAGCTATGTTTTTTTTTGGACCACAGGAAAAACATGCAAACTCCACTCAGGAAAGCTTGCTACTGGCCTTCAACCAGCAACCTTCTAACTGAGAAGAAGCAGCGCAGTTCACTCTGATAAAGTATTATGATTATTCAAATTATATTGATCACCACAATTCATACTGGAATTTAAGCTTTGCCAACTGATTTGAAATGAATTGAAAATTGCAAAATAAAATGTCTACACACTCAGGTATCTACATTGGTATTGTAACCGATTTAATACATAATCATGTTAATATTTAAGTCTAAAGAGATGGGATTGTATGGACAGAAAGAAAACAGGTTTATTGATGCATTAGGATAATCAGAAAAGCATTTCAGTCACCTCGGGCCCCAAGGGGCTTCAGAGCAGCTTTCAGTCCTGTTACGTTACATGGTCCAGAAAAGATAGAGCCCATAGGTTAGGGGACAATGCTTATATGGGGTCTTCCCACAGGAAGTACGTCATTCCATGAGTCACAGAGACACACCAGCACACAATATTTTTAGCGGAACTGAATAACATTATTATCAATTATATGTAATGTTTACCAATTTCTATCACAGTATCTACACAGAAAGATTTTTTTTCCCTTTATATTTAAATGCTTTGTCTCCACTACACTAACAGACCAAAAGCTGACTAAGAAAGCAGTGGTCTCTCTATGGTTCCAAATGAAATCTAGTGTTTGTGGTGCTTTTTTTTATTTTTTTATTTTTTTTACAAATACAGCCACTGTACTTGCTTGCATGTGGCACTACAAATTGGGGCGTGTCTGTTTACAAAGCAGCATTTATTATGGCAGCTTGCGACCAAACTTGGAGTAGTTTGTAATATGAGCAACAACGTGCATTGTAAGCAATAAATACTAGTGATATCGTAAAAGATGCCAAGGGACAAAATCAAGCAGTGAAGTCCATTTTGAGCACATTATCTCAGGATTCAGGTGTTCTGTTGTTTACTTTCGTGTGCGTTCACTCTAACCAACCGAAAAGCAGTTGAGGAAACACATATGTTGATGTATTGAACCAAGGAGTGTCCCGTAACATGTGGATCTGATAGATCAGTGTGGTGTGAATAAACACTAAATCAAAGTCGTTTCTCTTGGTTGGGACCACAATAAACAAAGCACAAGTCTGATATAAGCAGCCCCAGAATAGCATCGCCACTCTCTGGAATCCAGTTTCCACGAGTAAGAAAAACCCTGAAACACAAACTTGGGTCTTCCTCTGTGCAATACTTGGTCACAGGCCTGTCTCGCTTCTGTGTTTCCTTTGCGATGCTCTCCTAGAGGCTTAACCTCATTGAAATCTTTTAATGCTGCAATGGCTCTTGGCACGTAGAAAAGTAATGGGTTACAGTCTATACATTTATTATTGTAGTCCGTTATAATTTATTATTATTTTAATTGATTTATTGATATAATGTCAATTGAATTAGCTACCTTTTGTTTAGTTTTCTTTGCCACCTTTGTCTTTTTTTCTGTCCATTGAATCACGTTCTGTTTACCATGTGCAGGTGGAGTATGTGACTTCAAAACTGGCAGCAGCTCCCTTCAGAATACTAATAATAGTTTTCCCTCCAGGAGTATTCTTCATGTTTGGTAGTATTTACTCCCACACTGATTTATTTAAACATCATGTCATTCCACGTTCCCAAATAAGGTTTCAAAGCAAATTCAGGCTAATTTGCTTTCAGGAAATAATGCCTGTCTTAGAGGAGGCATTTGCATAATCAGGTTTTCTTAAACTGGTGCATATGTGATTAAATATTTAAGCAGTGTATTTGAGAGCCATCCCTTGTGAGCATTGGAGGAGTTTATTGATATAAGAACCAAGAAAGCCTCCTCTTTCTCTCTCACACACTTTCTTCAGCGCTTTGTTGGAGGAAATTGATATTTAAATATAGAGAGAAGTTTGAGGATTTTTCTTTTGCTTGCTCTACGAGCTTACATGAGTCTGAATATATCACAATTATGATTCAATTTCTCCTGATGTTCTGTTCTTCCCGTAGTTCAGTTGAGCCATAACAGTTACCTTAATGATCCCCAACAGGCAAAAACACATGTGCAGCATTTATTTCCATAGCACCTAAATATTATTTAGTCTAAAATATTTTAAAGAATGGCATCAACTCTGCTGCTCCCTTTCTCAAGCAATAATCTGAACTGGCATTTCCGTCGATATCAGACATTTTAATTTATATAAAATAAAGAAAAAAAAGTTTATGCATGTGGTTATATTCTTTTATGTATTCTATATGAAATAGAACTTTAAAAAAATTCTAACTTAACCACCACTTACTTTGGAATCATAAAGTTTCATTGTACCTGTGTGGTCTTCATCTAGTCGGCAAATGTTTTTGTGTCAACCAATTGTCCAGTACATCTGGCAAAATTTGGCGTCCTAAATCTGGTGAACTTGATAAATATTTTAATGCCGGTAACAAGCTTTGAGCCAGACATCATATATAGCATGTCACAGGGTCTTAACCTGCTCTATTTTGGGCCCTTGTATATTATATCCTGGTAAATTTTATCAAATTTGTGTGACTGCAGTGGTTTACAAATACGTTTTGTGTTGGTTGTTTGTTTAGTTGGTTGATTGGTAGGCTGGTTGGTTCGATCCTTTTAGGAGAGTCTGAGTTCATTAATTTGTGTTTGATTGGTGGGTTGGTTTGTGGGTGGGGTGGTTGAGTGGTCTTTTGGTACGATACATTTAGGTTAGTCTGAGTTCACTAATTTTTGGTGGGTTTGTGGTTTGGCTAAATGGTATAGTCCATTTAGGAGGGTTTGAGTTCACTTATTTTGAGGTTGGTTGGTTGGTACGATTCATTCAGGGGGTTTGAGTTCACTTTATTTTGGCTGGATTGATGAATGGGTTGATTTGTGGGTGGGTGTGTTGTTTGGGTGCTGGTATGATCCATTTATTGAGGGTCTGAGTTCATATATTTTTGGTGGTGAGGTTGATTTGGTAAGTTGATTGGTGGGTTGGTTGGTTTGATTGGGTGTTTCATAGGTTTATGGTTATTTTGGGTTATTGGTATGATCAATTTTCTCACCTTTGTTCAAACATATGAGCTACAGTTCTCCAAGAGTGTTGAAATATGGCTTTTTCAACATTATGGAGCTTACTGTGACCCTACTACTACTACTGAAGGCTTCTTGATTATTATGACCCAATGAGTTTAAGTTTTAGCCATAGAATACCCCCTTTTCATTTTCACCTGGGTTTTAGAATGTGATGAAACAATTGAAGCCATGTCAAAGACATTAAAGCATCGCTATATTTTACTGCAATTTAAAACATATTTGATGAAAACTACAACTCCCTACTACAAACTATGCTGGTCAATCAAGTTCACCAGGGTAAATCCAAACTTCACTGAATCCATCTTTAGTAATCTTTGTTTCGTTCCAAACCCATTTAAGTAACCTTCTCCACTAAATCACTAAATTAGAGAACACAGTGAACAGTGAAACAAGTGAAGAAGATTGTTTCCACAGCCTCAGAGCAGCTTTGTTTTGGGTATCACACAAAAAAACCAAGCCATGCTCCTTTGGAAAGACTTGCGTGCCTCTAAGGCCTGAAAAAACGTAGAGGATGGCTTTTATCAGAATGCAAAGTGAGCAATACTCAGAGGACCATTGTTTTAAAATATTTCAAATTCATTGAGGGAAATAAGTTTGTGTTGCCATGGCAGACTGGGCTGATCTGCATGACAATCATCCTGGACGCCATTTGTGGCCCAAATCTCGAGTCTCTTATCTGTAATTAAAGTGGAAGAACACTTCCACGTTTCATTGCAAAGTCATCGTAATTGCAAACATTTGTTACGGCAAACAATACTGTCAGCGGTGGCAGTGATAAATCTCCAGGCCTCTCTCATTGACCTTAGGTTAATACAGCCACCGTTTTTTGTTTTATTCGACACAAAGTTATAACTCTTTCTCTGGAGGAGTCGCTGAGTGGTTGTACATAGTGAATATGTCAGCCGTAGCTTTGAGCGATCTAATAATCCTCTAGACGGGATTTGATTTGCATCCAGTCATACTCCTCTCACTGCACTGCATATTAATGCACAATAATCTTTGATAAAGCCAAATCAAAGAATACATTAGATAGGCCACATCTCTTAGGTTATATTCACCAGCAGGAAATATTGCTTAAGATTTTTTTTTTTCAGAAAGATATATGGTTGTGCATCAAATGTGATGCTCTATCAATAAAATACTCCATTTATCATTAAATAAGAGCTTTGAATGCTAAAAAACTAGCACTTTCCTTTAACTTGCGTGGGCACTGTGAACCTTCGAATATCCTGTAATTGCAGTGGAAAGATTAAAACAAAAAAACAAAAACAAAGAGATTTTGTCATGCCGGTTTTTGAAGCATTAAAATATATCAGAAAAATATGGTTTTGTGTATAGTTACTGGTCTGATATAGCTGTATCCTTGGCCGATGCTAGGGTTTCCCTAAGGCAATTACTTACATTTTTTTGTACCAATTCACCAATTCAAAACAAATTTCTAAAAGGCCAAATTACCTGAAACATGACCAAACCCATAGTGCAGTGTGCTTACAAACTACTCGATAATTACAAATAAAGATGTAACTCAAATGAGTTGAATGGCAACACATTCGACAATATTAAAATGGAGCACACTGTGACTTGAGGCAATAAATTGGAGAGGTCACATGCTTGAGTTTTTTGCTAACTCAAAATGAAGCAAAACATACATCAGTTTTGCTATGAAGTAGATTAGAAGCACCCTGTTATCATTTACATGAGTCATAACATGAATTTAGTTTTTAACAACATTGTTTTGTAGGCGGTATCATAACGGATACATCCGCATGCGATGAGAGTCATATGGTTGAATTGCCAATGGGAGGCACTGATCACATGCTTGACTTAAATAAACATGAGCAGCATCTAATGGTCACAGTTAACAAAAACCCATCAAAATGGCTCCCTCCTACATTTGGGCTGCATCATTCCTGTAAAACTGGATTAAGATGTGATTAAGATAACTTTTACTGACATATATATGAATATAAGTCATGAAAACTAACTAAATGTCCCAAACTGGTTTTCTTTTAAAACCTTTATAAGTGAAAAAAATGACTCTCTGGTGCTGGTGACCAACAAGGGCCATACACCACTCCATCTTAGCCCTTCACCTTCCTCCAAAAATTATTTGGGACACCCCTTCACCTCACGTGAAAATGCAAAAAAGAGTGTTAGCACCCAGGGGTTGGACTAAGGGGTAGAAATAGAACTCAGTCGTAAAGTTACATTGTGTTGTAAGACCAGTGGGAAATGAAACATTATTTTATATGCTGATAGTGGTTCAAATAGGAACTGGCGTGACACTTTTTGCTGGTGAAACATGGCTGTAGGAGGTGGAATTACACAAATGGTTTAGACTCTTTGTTTGCGTGTAGTTTTGCTGTTCTTCTCAACCAGTTACTCTTATAAATCAACACACACACTTGCTTTAATGTTATCTGTGTAATCCTTTATGTCACAGCGTGCTCCATGATCAAACTGTGCACATGTGGATCATGATCTGCACACACCACAATCTGATGCACGTCATATTTAAAACAGCATGATTCAACATCTGAGCCATAAATTGAAACTAAAACTCACAGTTTGAATCCATCAGGACAGAAGCAAGGTATGGTTCAAAGCAGCTCGGAGGGGTTAGTGTGCCGTGTGATATTCTAAAGCTGGATTTTAAGACATTTGAGATTCCCCAATCATTAAAAAAAGGCCAATAGCACATCAGCTAGCCTGACCGAAAGTCAGGTGAGTCTGTCTTTGTGCCCGTCTGCTCAAGGGATGTTGGATATCTTGGAACGGAGCATTTAGGACAGTTTGGGCTGCTGCGTGACAAGAAGTTTCTGCTGTTCTTTAGTCTCCATGGAAACCAAAGAGCAGAAACAACAAGTACTGCCGCTGGTAAAATCACTTTATGAAAGTAATTTGCACAGCAAGAGTGCTGTATTCGGATACAGGCTCCAAACATGAGCATCGTCGTAGTAGGACGATATTTACATTTCATTTTTCACTGTTTTTTCTGTTAAATACAAAAACAGCCCACTCGGATCTAACAGCAAGCCACATGAAAAGCACAAATTCAGCATGTGTCATTTGTTCCCGCTATGAGATCTTTTATATGACAATCATGAGAACATGTGTGCCCCTAATTGTATCGCTCACACTTAGAGGGAGGTTTGTTAACGCATTTTGTGGTTTCTAGAGGAGGCTTGAATCACTCGGCTCACTAAATGTGACATGCTTTGTTCGTAGTGTGAATAATGAAACAAGCTCCCTGTGTCGTGTGCCAGAGATCCCGTGACAGGCCTCTTTAATGATCTTGTTATTGTTCTTTGCTCAACAGATGTCGGTGACTTAACCGTTGTTTTTATTTTGTCATCTCCCTTATTTCCAAGCATTAGTGTCCTGAAAACCTCAGTGCTTGCATTTGCATTCTTGTCAGCTTTTAATAATTGCTTTCAAGCGGAGACACTGATGTTGATGCACTTGTTGCTGTAAGCCATAAATTTGAGGTTTCTGTGCGTGCGGGTTTATTATTCTTCTTCAGACTTGACTGGCAACCTTCTACACCATCCTCATGACCAAGCTAAACATTACACATGCACATAGCGATGAGCAGGACTTTAGGGTTATGGCAGAGAAATATGACTTCTTTTATTTAGATTTTCAATCTATTACAGTCACTTTCCATTAACCATGGAAATACTGGGAGCAAATGCTGCAGAGGGAAAGTATTACTTGTGTAATCCGTTGCAAATATGTCATGATTCCTCTTTAAAGAGAAGTGTTGACATAATTAAAATTATTTAATAACATTGTTCCTTGGAGTTGACACAAAATTTGCTTGATAATAAAAAAAAAATTGAGAAAAAAACAGTTTCATTTTACAGACCCTAAATCGGTGCCATCAGTGCCATCTAATGGAGAAAAGAGGGAATAACCCTTGGACGTACTATACCTGTGATATGGCTTGTGTTTTTTCAAAGTTCTGGCATAAAAAGTGTTTAGAACAGTGTATAAAGATTGGAGAAATATTTTGTTTTCTGGATACAATTTTCACATTTCAAACTTTGCTTTTTCGGAGGGGGTTTATGAACGTTTATTTTGTCACAACACTAATGATATTTGTTATAAAACATAAGCCATTCGTTCTTGATTTTGGATTATTTTTCCAGCAATAAAAGACAAAATATATTACTCAGAACTGTGTTTTTGTACAATTTCAGGTCTTTTCTGGAATTATTTTGGAATTTAATTTAAAGAAGTCCAAAACTCTCAATAAGGCCCCAGACATCTAAGGGGTAACACAATATGAAATGTGTGACTCTTTCACCTGGAAATAGGTCGTCAAGTGATGGTCCTGTATAATTTGGACCCATTATTTCTACTGATATCGTTTGTAAGTGATATAGGCACCTACTGAACCATGCAAAAGTTTAAAAATGACAGAAAATGGCCTTTTCATAGAAGGATCACTTCCAAAATCCCTCACTGACTAGAGATTTGTGCACAATTTATAATAAAAGCATGATTCACTTTATCATGTATTGGTTCCACATCCGTCCCTACTAAAGACTGGATTTAATTCTGGACCTCTTATGGTTCAGGTGATGGATATCTTGAACATTTTCAGAGTTTCTTTTCTCAGTAATTATCCCTCCGAAAATCTGTGATCACTCTCAACAGTGAGCACTCACTCCTCCACCTCTTCACTCTGCATTATCACGCTTGGAGACACTGCATCCAAATGCATTGCACTGACATCAGTTTATGACCTTTGATTCCATCCGCCTCCTCCACCTGTATTTTTCAGCCTTTATTTTTCTTTCCATCTTTCCTCTGTAACTAGTGAATCTCAGAGTAGATGTGAAAGATTACCACCCACTATTCCTCCGGGTAACCGAGGGAGCGTGAGTACCTTTTCTCACCGCAGCTGAAATGCAACTTATTTGCACTTGCACTCAAGGAGCTTGCTTCTATTTGCACGCTTACTTTTAGTGTAGGTATGTCCACCCCCTCTCTGGAGAACAAACACATTGCTGATTCCTGCACGCAAAGCCAAGCTTACACCTGAGGGAGGGTGAAGAGTTTAGCATCAGCACTCATAGGTGTATTATACAACATTTCACTGAATCTGTTTGTATTGAACAAGCAGATGGCACTGACATCAAACTGTGACGTCGTTCAGTGATGAACATTGTAGAATTGTGTAGTTATGTAGATCTCAAATCAAATATTACTTCAAATCACAAATGCAAGTGTAAATATTTTTATTTTTATTTGTGTTGTTGATCTGCGGTCTTGTTTTTGATTTGCAGTCGCACTTTATTTGAGAGAAGAAGCTTGATTTAATCATATTTTAGGAATCGTTTATAATGATTTCACTAGGCCATCAGTCTAAGGAGTATTACTGGCTTTTGTTGTTGGCTGTGGTGTGTAGCTATAAATTTTTAAGACTAGGTCTATTTCCAGAGCCCTCCATTGTGTTTTTCCATGTAAAGTTTGGACGATCAACAGCCCTGCATGGGAGTACTCCAGTGTGGCCTGTGGTTGCTCTTCTAATTCCAAGCTGTTCAGTGCATCCCCTGCCATTTCTGGCAATTGAATCATTCCCTGTTGCACACGGACGCACGCTCGTAGAGCTGTATGATTTCATTTATCCTGTTGTCAGGAGATTTTTATTAGGAGTCACACAGACTTCGTTTTGGTAAATTGTGTTTAAAGCAACACACTGTGACCATTCTGTCTGCGATGCGGACTTGAAGCATTGGCTCGTAAATCTGCATTTAAATTGAATTTACTACATTATTAGATTTGCTTGAAATAGGGATGGCTTTGTAAGGGTTGTCTGCATGTGTAACACAGATCTGAGAAGCCGTAAGGAGTTTTTTCAGACTGTGGTCACCGTATCGTCTAAAAAAACACTGTCTCATTAAAATGTGATGGACAGCCAGTGTCTTCATTCCATGCCCTCCACCCCTGCAGAGATTGTCCCAAAATTATCCCTGTTTTAACTTTTTTGTGATAGCGTCACCCATTACCTGTTATTGACGTCATAAAGTCTTGATGCATGCTTCTTTATTTCATATTCATTACACTACATATTCAGCCAGTGTTAAAAACAGACTTTAAACCATGAAAGTTGAGTTAGTATCTTACGAAACTGTACACTATGTTCTCAATTTTCAAGATTCATAACTTTGGCACTTTATGACTATTAATGTGGCTGAGAGCATGTTCAAATTTCTCATATACAATGGAAAATAATAAAAATGGGAACTTTTAGACAGTGAAATTAATGTAACTTTACTAAAAAAATTATATGTTTTTGACATAACACTGTCAATAATTTGCCTATGAAAATTTGGAATCCTCTTAATATAAATATCATTCCAGATACCATTATGAATGTGCTTTAAAGTGCTCATGAACTTGATTTTATTTTTTGCACAGTTTTTGAAGTCCATTCATAGAGACATCAGGATTTGTACATAAAAAAGGTTTAGCCTTTCAAATCAGCATTTATGAGGTTTGAGAAAGTGAGGCCACCTCATATAGTCTGCCTCCAGAGTGCTGTAATTGGCTGGTGAAAATGTCAATCATTTACATTTAATTTGCTCACTCAGGCACATGAACTTAATACACGAGAATAAACAAGAAGAAGAAGAAGAACGGAACAGCATAAGAAATGAAAACGGTACACCATGGATTGTGAAAATAAAAATAAACTCCTCAGCTAGATGCAAACTATAGCATTGTTAAATGCACAGATAAGCATGACAATGTGTCATGAATCCAAAAATTGTATCGCAAGTCCAAAAAAAAAAAAAGATTTGAATGTTTCGTGTCAATCATTTTAAAGAAAACAAGAAAGAACACAGAGTTTCTGGTTAATCTTGAGGGCTCACAGTAATCTGGACAGGTGACATTTTCATCTCATGGAAGCCCTGTACAGTTAAAGCCCTGACCTTTCAAAGCCTTTAAAATGTTCAAAGTAAAGCTGAAGACACTGACTGACGTGTCTAAAATGTGCACAAAATAATGCTCAAATTTTTTTATATGTGTTTTTTTTTGGTTATGATTGATCAAATAAAGATACAAAACATTGCCATGTATGAAAGAAACCACTTGTATTTGGAGGAATGTATGAATGAAAATGGTTTAAAATAAGTATCTTGTAATCCAGACCAATCTCTTATCAAAGTGTTCCAATATGAAATGTCATTTTGTGGTTGAGACAGGCTGGAATTTTTCTCTCATTCCTCTTAAAGAACGGGGCAGATGTCAGATAATTAGTGATTCGACAATAAATAGCTGACACGTAAGTAGGGAACTATAAGGGAAAATGAATTTACCAAAACCTCCAAATTCTGTATTTATCAGCCTTGACAAAACCTTACCTCAAATTGTTTCGAGATGTTATTGTGACTTTTTTTAGCCGTTATTTAGAACAACAGGACAGTGTAGAGTGACAGGACGCATTGCGGAAAGATGGAGAGTTTGGGACTCAAACCTGTGTCACCCGTCACAAGCACTCCAACAAGCCCTACACACTTCTCCATGGCGCACAACCTCAAACTGTTTCTTACTTGTAGAAAAATCCACATTAAAGCAAGATGGTAACTTAGTGTGATGAACAATTCATAAACAATGAAGAAAACGTTATCCACTATTACTTCTCATCAGGATTCAGTGGTTGGTAGTGCATGAATTGGATGTGTACGCTGGATATCTGCTTTTTTGAAGCATATTTCTGACAGTTTTTGTACCTCAATCAAGGCAGCTCAATCAATGAGCAGGAATGACTGGTCATGGGTGGTCATAAAAGTTAACTAAACCTTTTTGAAACTTTCAGTTCATGTAAATGGTTCAAGATTTTTGGATGTTTTTATTTCTCCACTATTTTGAACAACTCAGTGTTTTCAAGTCAAGTGCTATAAAAGACAAGGCTTGTTTTGTTACTTTCCCGAGGAGTTCTCCAGTCAATAATTGAACTATGCTGCTTTTAGTGCATTTCTCACATTTAATATAATTACCATAAAAGACCGCTTTGAAACAGGGCTCTCTAGTTTGTAAACATGTAAACTTATGTGTGGGTGGCAGATCAAGGGCTGATTTCTTCTTTTTTAAAAGCTCTTTATCTATATACTCTGGTCTTTCAGTCCAGTGCCATTCCACCAAGTTTTTATGGTTTTGTAAGCCTCCTCTCCACACACATTCACATCAGTGAAAGCTAAAACCATTGAGCTGCTGAGGCCTTTCTAATGAATCTATTCAATGAAGGAAGGGATTTGTTCTTAACAGGCAGTTCCCTTGCTTACTGACTTACAGCTAATTAATTACAAAGACAGTCCCTCTAGAGGAGCTGAGGGTTAAGTGTTGTCCCTCAATAAGCTCAGCGATGAATTAATGTGATTGTGTGATCAGATGTTCAATTATTACCAAACTTGAAAATGCTGATTTTTGAAGATGCTTGATGGTAACAAGCTTTATCTGACTTCAATGGGACTTGCGTGTCCTTCTTTGTTATTTTGTATTAAACAATTAGTTCCTTTCCATTAATCTCAACAGATTTTTTTTTTATTTATACTTTGCTTTTTTTTGCCTAAGTCAGTAGGGTTTTTGGGTCCCAGAGAAAGCAAGAATTCACCAAATGTGTTCATTTTGATAAAAGTGTCAAATGCGTACATTTAAATGTATTAAAAGTCATTGTCTGTTTTAATTTTTAAGATGAAACATATTGCAAACACAGAAGCTCTGTTGGTTATTATTCTGGGTGCAATTAATACATATAGTATATACTCACCGGCCACTTTATTAGGAACATCTGTTTAACATCATGATGAAACACATTGCTGATCAACCAACCCCATTAATGCATCTACTTAATATTCAAATCAAGCATCAGAGTGGGGATCTATGAGTATTCTGAGTGACAATAAATGTCCTGCAGCCCAAGCAACTGATGTGGAGTAGTCAGAAAAGAGGATCCAATGAGAGGAAGTTGTGTGTACTAAAGGTCTTGACTTCAGAGGTCAGGGGAGGTATACCATTCTCATCTTTAGCAAAAAAAGAGGATTCAATGCTGTACTTAATAAAGTGGCCAGTGAGTGTATGTATGGCTTTAAGGCTTGTGAGTGAGATGTGATTTTATTATATTTCTTGCTTTCTTAGCCATGTGAAAATGACATCATGACAAAAAGCAAGCTCAGTTCTTTCATTTTTTTCACATTGCATTTCTTCTAAAATGTAGAATTAATATGCAAATGTTGTATCTACTCAGACATTTTGTGGTTTCTGATTTAGGAAATCCATCAGTCTTTCAAGAAGAGCCATTTTTCGCCCAAAGTCAGCTCAGTGTTGGATATGCATTTACATGTTGTCTGTTTGCTGGAATCTTTTGTCTAAAGTATTGGACAAAGCAGTGTTTTCTGTGGAAATTATATGCAAAACTTAGATTTGCTTGTTAAAATTTGAAACGCTTCTCCTCTTTGGCCGTTTGAGCTACCATGTTACTAACCTGGTCTGACTCGGGTTACTATATATTATCAGACTGGGACCACTGATTATAGTAAATCTCTGAGAATCTTTGGAAATTTTCCTTAACATGTGGTGAAACTTTGTAAAACTGTAACTCAAACTCAGAAACTGCTAGAAACCTCAAACAGACTATACTTGTGAAAGGTGTCACAATCTGCAAGAACATATTAAGCACTGTGCAAAAGTATTTGCTCTAGGAATGAGTTATAATGGTCATTGAAAATACAGTGCAAATATTTTGTTATATTACATTACATTACGGATTGCTCCCTAGCAACTAAACTATTTATCCTAGCAACCAAATTTACTGAACTGTATCTGGATAGAGGATGGAGACATTTGTTGGTTTATATAACTTATAGTAACATGGGACTTGTTATATTATGTCTCTCCGTAGCAACCTGAATCTTTACCATAGCAACCAATTTGGCATCTTCCATCATTTCAGCTAAGAAAAATCATAGCAATATGGGGTTGGTTATGTCACTCCTGTTATGATGGGGAATGTTGTCACTGACTCCTCCATAGCAATGAAAAATTCTGCCTTGGCAACCATCCATTCTTCTTTTAAGCACCACTTTTACAAGACAACATCAAGTTTAGTTTGAAAACTCTGTCAGAAGAGAGCTTGAACACCCCTTAAACTGAGATGTCAGGACCCTGGACCTGCACAGGCCCCTGTACTCGATATAGTATTTTTATGCATACTTAACTTGCATTACATGAAAATTAATATTTACCTCTCTGTACAGCTACATCAGGAAATTGTTAAATATATTGAAACCTGTAGAAGGAAACCTTCTGATGTTGTTGAGTTGTATTTTCTGATGAATGACTAGAATCCTGCTGATGTTATAAGCCCATATACGTTTGGAAGGACATGAAGGCGGGTAAATGATGAGAGGATTTTCATTCCTTTCTGAAGGACTCTTTTAAAAGCACAAGTAGACCATCATTGAGTTTAATCGTGCACCTGCTCGCAGATTTCCGAAAGATTGTAGATCACAGAGACAGTCTGCTGTTGGGCAAAATGAGTCTCTCTCTCCACAGAGATCTCCTTTATAAGATCAGAATCAAATTCAGATGTGTGGGTTTCATAGAGAGAATAGCTTTAGAAATGAACGCTCTGAGGAAGAAATAGCCGTGTCTGTGTCGGCCCTGACACGTGCTCATTTAATCTCAAATTTTTTGTCGTGCATTTCTAATTGTTCTCTAACTGTTCGTATATGGCAGTGATGGCGCCATTCTCTCTCTGTTTTTTCCAGCTTTTTTATTTTGTTCTCACCCTTCCAGAAAAAAAAATGAAGTCATAACCACGATATCTGTTTCCCCTGGACAAAAGCTTAAGAAACATTACCCGGCCTAATAACTTAGATTCTTTTGGAAAGACTTTTTTGAAGAATTAGGATGAAATCATTCTCAGAGGGACATTTAAAAAGGAAAAGTCACTCTCACTTGGTTTGGAACGCCTTCAACATTTGGGAGGGCTTAATTTACACGGAATACTGGTTTCTTGTTTTTCCAGGCAGATCTGAAAAGCTTTCCAAGCACCCGAGTTAAAGGTACTTTGGGATAATTGCATACATTCAGCCATTAGTTAGCAACAACTCTGTGAGTTGTTGTTCATAATGCGGCTGGGTTTGAACAACGCTGATCATTCTTTGCAGCAAGTGGCTAAAGATGAGCAGTGTGTGAGGTAGTCCCCCCCCCCCCCCCTCCTTCACCCCATCTCTCTCAGTCAGCTTCCAGTACAATGATTAAACCAATTATATCCCACCTGCCACAGATGCACTGTCCTACCTCCTCATGGAGACGCCTTCCCTGCAAACTGCCTCACCTTTTCCATTCCTGCCTGGAAGAAATAAGGTGAAAACCTAGTCCTGACATCTAGACTGATCTTCACAGGAGTCTGTTTTGAGTTACTTGCAATTTCAAATCAACCCATTAGACCAAACCAATATCAGAAATCTAGCCTTTTTTATTTCTTGATGACATGTAATCCATATTCGACAATGAATAAGTTCTGGGTGCATCATGCAAATAGGTCCAATGAGGACTTATTTTAAAAGCAGTTGTTTCTCAGGGACCATTTGTTCACAATGAACTTTATAAACGTATCAGAACTAATTATTCAAAAGCCAATGGGAGCTCACACATCTGACTGAACTAGTGGTGCCAACGAAAAAGAGTTTCCCACTGCCATATCAGATTCGTTTTTCACAAGGAGAATGACCAATGAAAACAGGCTATTTTGATTACGGACATCCCAAATTTTGATAGCAACTTCGCACAGTAATAAGGAAAGATTTTGTTATACAGCTCCCTGTGATCAACTACCAAAACCGCTCGACATCCACTTTTTCTATTTGTTCTTTGATTTCTTCGCTGTTGTCTTTTTCTACTTTCCTGGTATCCCATGTGGCAAGGAGTACATCTCTTGTACTGTAAAGGAGCATCTTTGCATCAATATTTTCTCAACCCAGACAAAAAAGCACCCTGCTAAGAAGAAATCCGAAGATTTGTGCGAATCTCAATTCTGCCTTTATAAATAACAACTTCTCTCCAGTATGTCCTAGTTGAGACTGTGTACATGTTGGCGTGACATTTTTCATGCTGCTGTCTGGTACATTCTCAGACCTAAACCTGGATTTTGACTCCATAATCTCAGCTTGAGTCTAAGCATCATTCCAAATTGTTAGAAGTCTGCCGTTATGATAGATGAAGGAATAACTTTTGGCTATTTCTGTTCAGTGTGCTCAGAATTAATGGCAGGACTCTTCAAGGACACTGATCCTCTGTTTCGCACTGCAGGGTTCTCACCACATCCATATTTCTGTGATTCATTCAAAGGTGTTCATATCATGTTACTTGCATTGTGGGTTTTGGAAGATACTTTGGCTTTGGTTCACCACTCGCTGAATTTCAAATATTCTTGATTTGTGTGTGGAAAACTTGTGTTAATAGTTGTTCTTGGGCTATTCTTTGCTTTACCTTTTTGACATTCACTCTCTACATGGTGTGAGGGTTTGAACAATCCTTAAAGAGTAAGACCCGCTATGATCGTTTAATCCAAACGGAAAGTTTGTAGTTGTGTAATTTTCCAGGCTTCGGTTATTTGATCTCCCAAGTGCTCCTGTGAGATAAGACACTGCTGGCTAACCTTTGGGAAGAGAGCAGCTTCATGTGGCGCACCCTTTGATTTGCGCTTGTCAAGTACAATCAGTTGGAGAGACTCTAAATTTGCGAAAGGGTGAAGGTGAGCCAAGGGGCTCTCATTCCAGTTCTGTGGGAGCCGGCAGCCTCTTTCTCCTGCCACAATGCAAATGTCATGCTGTTCTAACTGGCATGGACAACTACTGATAAGACTCCTTACTTGACCCATGGCTGCCCTGGAAAGGATGTGGATACTTAAGTCGCACTTACATTGGTACAAATGTCACTGCAAAAGATAACAAAGGGTAGAGCATGCAAACTCTTTAAAGAAAGGTGTCTCCAGAAGCCTCGAGTTGAAGGCAAATTGGCTTGAAAATTCGAAACGTATCGCCTCCTACAGCCAATAAACACTGACAAAGCATCCAACCTCATAGAAACTTCAATCTGGCCACACTTGTGGTGGTTACCACGGGGATATGCACGGGCATACCAATCACTGTGCCAATGTTTTTGAACCCCAGGCTCTAGAAGAGGTTGAATAATTACCATTGGCCATTGAAAATAAATTGGAATCGAAAACAGTGTCAAGATGAAACATCACAGAGAAATGTGGATTTGATCGTAACAATTACATTTACATTACATACATCCCTAGCAACCAAACTGTTTGCCCAAGCAACCAAATTTATTAATTTTATCTGAGCTTTGGTATATAATAGAGACATAGGGTTGGTTCAAATAACGTATAATGACAAAGGCAACATTATATTATGACCCCTCCATAGCAGCTAACTTGGATAATGGGGGGTGGGGTATAGAAAATTGGGGCTTGGTTTTAGGACTTCTTCTTTTCCTTTCGGCTGTTCCCAGTTCAGGGGTCGCCACAGCGAATCATCTCATTTGATGACTCGCATATTTGGTTTTTGGCATGTTTTACGCCGGATGCCCTTCCTGACGCAACCCTCTCTATTTATCCGGGCTTGGGACCGGCACAGAAGTCACTGGCTTGCAACCCCTGTGGCTAGATTCGGGGCTTGGTTTTGTGACAATGACTTTAAAAGTCAAGCTTGCATACTTTACCTTTCTAGTTGATTACTAGTATTGTTGACTCTTTTGAAGTGCTTTTAAACACATTTTGAAATGCTTTAGTGCCGTACAGCTCCTTTTTTTTGTTCACTTTTACAACTTTTGTCAGGAACGGGAAATTACCTTTTGAAATTACTTTTTTTTTATTTAAAGCCCTGAAGAAAGGGTTTCATGTGAATTTATTTTGTTTGAAAACACTGTGCTGTTTTTAATTCAATGCGGTGATACTCAAACATTTAATGCTTGTTGGTAAAAGTGCCCACATATTTGCAGGCCGGTGTACATGACAGTTTTATTATTGGTGGGGAAGTCTTCTGGCTGTTTTCTCTGAGAGTAAACCTTTGCCAGCTGTTGCCCAGGCCTTTCATTCTCCAATTGGAGTCAGCGGCACATGATGAAACTGAGTTGAAAGAGAAGCACTGGTCAAGGCTGATTTTAGACTTAAGTTTGCCGCTTGCACGGTTGACATGGAGTAATCCTGAGCTCTTGTTCTCAGAAGACCTTCTGTGATTGCCCTTCATTCTCCTTGAATAGCCGTTGAATTGAACTTCATTCTTTTAGTCCGATGTGGCAATTGTGAGATTCTATCTTTGTCCTTCTGTGGTTTATTCGTGCTTTTTTCCTCCGTCTATTGTGCCAGATATAGTCTCATGCCTTGTGACTGTCTGATGCACAAAGCAAACACAAAGATGCAAGGACAAGATGACATGGCACGATATTCTGATGCATCAAATGAAATGGTGGCAAAGAAAGCTGGTTTACTTGGTAAACATCAGGATAGAAGTCACAGTTAACCTCTATTTGTGCAAAAGGCTTTTATTGGGTACAAATATTATTAGAAAAGATTTTTTGTGTGCATCAGTTCATGCAAAACATATCCAAAATAAACTACACCAAAGAACTTTCATGAAACCATTGAACCATTTCAGTTAAAACAAACACATTTCACTATCTCCCTGGTTTCCTGATTTCTTCATTCACTATTATTACATTCAACTGATTTAATCGGGTGCAAAGAGGAAAGAACCATGATACCCATGCATCAGGGACTTCAGGGACTGAAAAAAAAACACCAAAAGTGTCACAAGAACCTGCAAAACCAGAATTGAAATGAGTAACCTTTATATTTTTAACAATGTAATAATATGATCAAAAAGCGTGATAAAAATAATGTTATATTTGAATGTATAGTGCCATGCAAAAGTTTACCCAGTGTAACAAATGCTGTAAACAAAGAATGCTTTGAGAAGTATGAAAAAAATGTCAAATATAATATTTGTGAAAAAACACACCTTTAACCTTTTGTCTTCAAACCAGCATCAATTGTTTTTGGTACACTTGCATACATGAAAAAAAAAAAAACACAAAACAGGTGCTGATGATCATCAATGTCACCAGTCATAAACTGAGAAAGAAACAGCTATGTAGGAGGCTTAAAATACTGGGGGAGAAATAAAACTGCTACCAATGTGATGTTGAGATAGATGGTTTGCTGTCAAGTCAAGAGCACAGCAACATGACACCTATTGTCTCTCCCGGACAAATATTTGAGATTAAAGTTTCAAGATGTGCTGTTCTTAAATGAACACAAAGAAATGGGCAACATTGAGAACGGTAGACACTGTGGTCAACTTGTGCAGCAGATGCAAGACACATTAAGCTAATAAAATGCAAGATATCCAGCTCAGAACTGGTAGAAATCAGTAGGACCCAGGCACATCTATCTGAAGATGTCTGGTTAGAAGTGGTATTCATGGAAGAGTTGCATCCAAAAAGCCTGATACGCGAAAACCTAGGAGCTGGGGTGCAAAAAATGGCACCAGGTGATCAAAATATGAAATGTTTGGCTGTAGCAGAAGACAGATTGTTCATTCTTGAACATTTGTGGCAAATGTATTTGGAGATCAGGATTAATGCTGAGTAATACAGCCATCAAGGGATGGCAATGCCATCGGGGAGCAGGATTCAAAACCCTGCATGATTGCCGACTTAGAAGAACAATACGTACTAGAAGTGATGGCATGGCTCCCGCATCATCATCTGTGTTTGTGAGAAAGATGTGTTTTCTCCTTCATTCACTGCATTTTGTTCACTGATGAAAATTATTAACACTTTTATTTTCGAAAGCAGTTGTTTACGGCACATTTGCACAGTACTGTTAATAACAAAAGAAAACTTGTAGCTCCATAAATGATCTGAAATTCAATTAGGGCATCAATTAACACCATCTGTTATCACACAACAGATGTTTATTCTGTTAGATGACACTTAAAAGGTTACATTTCTGTAGCATTTACTATAAGATTACACACAATCAAAAGGAATGAAGAAATACTTTCAGCTTTGCTAACAAGCCTTCGGGCTGAAGGTCGAAAACACTCGCGGATCTTTTTACGGTTCTTTTAAACACCCTGTTGTTTACCAGGCTGGCATGCACCAGTCCTTGATTATATTCTCCAATTGACTCTACCCATTCATTTACCTTTACTAATGACATACAGCCTGCAATCTTTTCTGGGTGGAGGGGGTAGCAGGGGAGTTTTTGTTTTTCAGCATTGTTAGCTGCTAACCTTGGAAACGGTGTGATCATTAACTACCTCGCCATCCAATGCCTTGGATGAATGAGAGATTTGCAGGATGACTGAAGAGTGAATGTGGTTTTCTATTTTAGATATCTATAATTTAAGTATATAAATATGACACTAAAGTATATGAAAATTACACTTTCTGTAAATATGCTTGTGCGTGCGTGCGTGTGTGTGTGTGTGTGTGTGTGTGTGTGTGTGTGGTGGCAGGGGGTTGTCTTTTGTTGAATATCTACCGTGGTGGGTTCAAGGATGTTTTTATTTTTCTAAAATGTGTGCTTTACAATGATTGTAATCAGAAAGGTTTTGTAATTACACAATCATCAACAGACTGAGCTATGATAATAATTGCTCTTAATTAATGCCTCTATATGCAAAACAAATTGCTATTATTATTACAGTTTATGTCATTTCAGCTCTGAGAAAATCACCCCGCATTCTCAGAATAAATTAGTGTGAACATAAGCAAAAACCGAAGGGAATCAGAAGAAGAATGGACTTTCTTTCTCCTTTCGATATTATTTGAGAACGCAAATCTCGATATAGCCGTATTTAAATGGCATGGCCAGAAAGCATGTAAATTACACAGAACTCCATCTCTCTTCACAACATGCTCTCTGACTGTCACCAGCGTTTCCCAGGTAACGGTCATTACTTTCATCCGTTTCATTCTCCGGATGCTGATGTGGCTGAAGAGATGGTGCATTCGAATAAGTTTGAGTGACACGTACATTCATGGCTCTGATCCTTCAGATGATTGCTGCTTAAAGAAAAACAAACTGAATGTGCCGCCAGAGATGCTTTGTCAATAAACACAAAAAAGGCTTATGTCTCTAACTCTAGGAATATTTCGCAACACTTCTAACTAGTCAAAATGCATTTCTCCTGATGGAAATGTGTGAGGGTGGGTAGCTGGCACTGCTGCTGTTGCATACTGTGTATCTTTGTGATTAGCTGTGATTTCTAAATAGAATATGAATTTATATTATCATCTTCCAATATTTTGTTTTAAATTAAGTTAAAATCTGTAAAAAAGGTAGAAATGGAGTAGGACATCTGCTCTGGGCTAATGTCCATTTTATTTTTGTCCAAGATTTCTTTTTTGTCTGTTGAAGTTGACTTTTTAAAACAATGCTTGATATATCTTCTATTTTCATTACATTACACAATATTTCCACAAACTTGAAGTTGAACAAAAAATACAATTAAGAGTATTACATTTAGAATTTTTTTATGCAAAATCTCAAGAATTGAGAATTTATAACAAAAATTAAAATTGTTGAAACAAAATAAATATTCATCAGGCAAGGTCAAAAAAAGATTAAAATTTATTTAAAACCTGTCCTAAACCTTATGCACAATTCCAAGCACTTTTCGTGCCATTGTGCTTTTTTGTGCCACAGGACTTTGACAAATACAAGCCCATAGCCCTTGTACTTCCAAGGGTTATACCTTGTTTTCACCACTAGATGGCACTGATTTGGGTCTGTAAAATTACACTGAAAGCCGATGATGTATTTTCTCACATTTTAATTCAAATTACCGTACAAATAATGTCATAACTCTCGGTCGTTTCAAACCCAAAAATATAAAAACTAATAACCTCTTTGAAACCTACACATTATATTTGAAATCCAAATTACACAATAAGGGAGTTGCATGATTCCTACTTAATTCAGCCGGTGTGATTGGCACACGCTCCTGTGTGTGCAGAGATTTCGAAGGATTAAAAAAGTTAACTACAAAGTGAATATAATTAACTGTTTCCCAAGAAATGGGTAAATAGGGTCAGTTACATGTTATTTTTTTTTATTAAATTGTTAAAATTGATTTGATGCACTTAAATTTATTTAATTAGTTATCAGAAAAAAGTAACCAAACTGGACCACCTTGTGTTTTTTGAAGTCGTAAAAACAGCTGATATTCTGTTGTTTACTTTTCCAATATAGTATTCAAAGAGTGCAGCTCATAAATCACAACTGGCTGTCACACAGTTTTTTTCATCCATCCTCTGTATGCATTTCATATCACCTGTTCCAGCCAAACACCGAGAGCACAGTAATTATTCTGCCCACTTCACACAAACACACTCCCACACACGTTCACATTGAGACTTTACTCTGTCATACATTTTAATGATCGCCCTTGACCCAGCCTTCAAACCGCTGACATACCTGCCTCTGGTCCTCTACAACTTATCCATGGCTAACCTATAGTAATAAAAAGAAATCATCAGAAACATCGACAGCATATTTAGCTTTGTTTCAAACTTTTAATGTCATCACTTTGTGTCTTGGTTTTCTCAAAGTTGCGAAGCAAACCGTTAAAACACTTTTTATCGTTCAGAAAAATGTACATGGACATATATTTTCTATAAAAGTAGTGATATTTTCTACATTTTACACATTCAGCTGTACATGGTGCAGAGTAGAGACTGAGGCACCATCTTCATGCAGACAATAATTACAGATCTGCAAAATTTGTGTCTAGACATTATAAATATAGATGTTACTATACACAGCAATGCATCTGTGTAGAGACTAAACTCTCTTGTGGATGAGTCTATGTTTGAAGGTTATTGTGGGAATGGTATTTGTCTTATACCATTGTCTCAATTATGAAGTTTGGTGGAGAGGAATTTTAGTGTGGGGTTCTTTTTCAGGAGATGTGCTTGACTCCTCATTTCAACTAAAAGGAACTATGAGTGCATCAGCACAGCATGAGATTTTGGGCAAATTCATGCTGTCACTGTTGAGAACAGTTTAGGGGTTGGCCCCTTCCTGTTTCAACAAGACTGTACTTTGCCAGTTGTGAAGTTTGGTGGAGGAAGATTATCGTGTGAGGTTGTTTTTCTGAACATGTGTCATGCTCCTATTTTTCAATGAAAGGAACCATGATTTTGGGCAATTGCACACTCTCAACTTTGAGGTGAAATATTTGAGGATGGGCCCTCTCTGTTTCAATATGACTGCATTTGGCCAGTTGTGAAGTTTGTTGGAGGAAAATTATGGTGTCAGGTGCTTAAGAGCTGAATTTGGCCCATTTGGCACTCCATTGAAAGGAAGGCTGAGTACTTGACAAAATGTTGAAGAGATGTTGGACAAAACTTTATCTGTTTCCTCTTTCGTCAATGCAGCATTGTGTTTAGCTGGTAGCATCTCCATTGTTTAAGCTAAATAAAGCCACCTTTTCAGTTAAATCCTCTTAAACCTTTGATTTAAGAGTTTTCTCACTTGATTATGAATTAAAATTCAATAACAACCTCCAGATTATATCCTCCAGAAAAAAAACCATTTAATGTTTATTTACAAAATTCGTGATCATCTCAAATAGTGAGTGCACCTTCTTACAATAGGAGTCACCTTGGAGTCGTTTTGTTTGGCGACTAAAAGTATCTGGCAAGAAAGATTACTTGCAAACTACCTCTGCATTTTTCTGTGGTGTAACATTATTAAAAAGCATTATTTTGATTGTAACACACAATGATTATAGTCTTGTTATGAAGCAAAATGAATCATGTGGAAAGAAGCTGTTACAGTAATACAAGTCTAAACGTAAATGATGAGAACAATCATTCTCCGTCTGAATCACTGCACCTCGGATGGTTTCATTAGGCTTTGAATTATGCTGCTTTTTGCTTCATCTGAAGCATGAAAATGCAGTTGTTTTATTGAAACTGAACGTTCTGGTCGGGCATTAGTGCTTCAAATCACTTCTATGAATGTTGATGCCAGTCGAAGGGCCAAGTTCAGTTATTGCATGTGGTTCTCATTAAACTCAGCAAATGGGAATAAAATAAGTCTGTTTCAGTGTTCAGATGTACAGGTGGAGAGGGAGACATCTGTCTTGTGATTGAGTATGGACTTGTGTTGTATTAGAGAATGGGCTTGTTCTGGCCTGTGCTTTTGTAATTAGTGAGATTTTGAAGAAAGGCCGTGTAAATGAGTCTGAAAAGGAAACTCCAGATTGCTGCCTTTTCATCAGCCTCATTTAAATTGGTTTCAAGACTAAATGTCTTTTCTAAATTAACATTGTCACTAAACACACAAAAGTATGCCTCATTGGTAGTGAAATTTATTTGATAATCAAACACAGAAAATTCTGGTTTTGGATGCAAATCTAGTTAGTTGACGCCAATTCTGACATCTCAAATATTGGCGGATCAACTCCAAGAACCAATTTTTATATTAGTTACTGGAGAGAATAATGGAATGTACTGGTTGTGATGGACTGGTTGCTTTCCTCTCTGCCAAAGTGAGCTGGAAGCACCAGTAGAACCCATAGGCCCTAACCAGGAAATGATATATCATATGCATCCATAGATACTAATAATAGTTTATTCTTTATTATAATGATTCCAGTAACTCCTCTGCATCAGAATAGTGCCTGACATATCTTCCTAAATAAAAAGATACAACTAAAGCGGAAAATGTCTTGCACTTCAGGTGCACGAACAAAAAAAAGTGAAAAAAAGGTACAAAAATGTTTGTAGTGAGTAGATATTTCTGACACTCCACTCTACTTTTTGTATTTTCCTTTTTCTTCTTTGAAAATAGGTAATAATGTGAAATGAAATCCAACCTGAAGGCAGATCAGAGTCCGAATCCAGGCAGCGGGCTCTTATCCAAACGAGTCACTAGGGTGAGAAATGGTCAATCAAGTTCTCTGCTAGTTATACATCAAAGCTCCTCACTCCGTCAGCCTCTCGTCCCCCACAAAAACAAACAATCTGCTTTTTTTTCTCCTACAAAAGCCATAATAGTCCAACACTGGTGTAAGATTATAGCTTATTTAGTCAACCTCAGAGTTCCCCATGTCGTGCTACAACCAGGTTTCCTATATTGCATTTTTTGTACATTTAAAGGAGTGTACACTGTTACATAGTGGATTTCAATATCACCTCTCAGAATTATATTTCATACCCTAACCCCTTGATTCTCTGTGAAGGCTCTTGGATCTCATCTAATGGTGCAGAAAACTGGAAATGACCCTTCTCTCTTTGACACAAGCATGATTAGATATCTCTCCATGCCACTTTAAACTGGTTATTTCTTCATTATCCCTCCGATTGGAGCTGTCACTGTGTCATAGGGATAGACAGGGTACTGCTCACACTGATCAAAGTGAATTGCTGGACAATTTATTCAGCCGTGTTGCATTAATGTTTCAATTGCGGAAGTATGTGATACACATGTTTATTCAGCAGATACACTGCAAATCATTATATGGAATTAAATAATGATTCATTATTTTATGCAATACAATAAACTGTCCGATGAAAGTTTGCATTTATTTGTTTCAGATTCAGCGCTTACATTTCACCTACTGTCAGTGTTGATGCTTTGTTTTGATTTATTACAGCATGGTGTCACATGACTCATTGACACAAGCATTTCTCTTGAATGTTTCACATTGAACTTTAGTGAATTATATCAGGTTCAGAAAGAAAAGTCTCTATTGGCGGGCCCAAAAGTGGCTAAAAGTTGAAACCACGACCCCACTGCTTTTTTTTTCAATACATAGAACCAAAACATTGCTTTTTAATTTGATTTAAACATTGTTAAAAGATCATACATAGACACGCAGCAAACAACGCGCCTTGTTTTTATCGGTTTGTTTTGATACTTGCACAGGGCATCAGTGAAGGAGACCAGGCAGATACTGTTTATAGCATCAGAATACGCAGTCAGACAGATCGGGTTTATTTACATTACATTTCATCATTACCTGCACTCTTTGATTTTAATAATCCTTTGACGAATACTTAAAATTTTATTTTTCCACAATGCCTATATAACTGGCTGAACAAGTGTATTTCAACAAATCCCACTGACCACGCCAAAAATTATTTAAAACTCAATATTTTGAGGAGTTCACTAAAAAATAAGACTTTAATAAAAGAAGAAACATGACCATGTATACAATATTTGCCAATTTTTCCAGAAATAAAATAAGGATATGACACTTTCAGCTACATCACTGTGACCTAAAGATGAACTTTGCATTCCAGAAATAGTCTTCCCTGATCTGCTACCCATCACTTGTCAACATCTCACTCCTCTATCAATTTAGTGCCAGCCTTTCTCCGCAGTGCACTCAAGTATTTTTTCTCCCCAGCTAGCTTCCTCTGATCTCCCCGATCTCGTCCTCTCCTTTTCTCCTCGTCTATGCAAATGTAGTCCTGTGAGGTTTGAAAGTTTAATCTCAAACTCTTCCTCTTTTCTTCTTCAGGAAGTTCCTGTCACAGCAACACACTCCCAGCACTGGTTCGGACTTCATCTCTTATGATGCAGTCTGGTCTGGACATGAAGCCTTTCATGACTTTCCCAGTGGAGAGCACTTCTCCGGTCGGCCTCTTCCCTAATTTTAATACGGTAAGCAAGCATGGCTTTCATCTCAGATCTCTTGGCTGTCTGCCTCTTGGCCCCGTTCCTGTGTGGATCGACACTGATGGAATTAAAATCTCATGTCTGTGTCCAAACAAATATCCAGAGATGCTGATTTCTAATATAAGATCCATTAGGCACATTTTTACCAAAATAATGTCAGCTTAGTGATTATTAAAGGATCAATGTATCAGAAACAAGCCCTGAATGGTTAGTGGGACTGGTGATCTGTCAGTCTCCAGCAACAGTGGATGGGAAACAAAACCTCTCAACGTGGTTCTTTAACAACTACTTGCTAGAGGCCACCTGAGACACCTCCTCAAGCTACTCAGTTATGACTACACAGTGCTCCAGATGTGTCCTTGGAAATACGGCTCTCAAATTCCTGAAAGGGGTCACTACTTCCATGGCCATTGCATCCTTTTCAGGGACACAGATAGAGGACACCTTTACCTGACATTGGGAGGTAGACAGATTTCCCAGAAGAGACCCACACAAGCATGCAGAGTACTATCTTTGTAGATGTCTTGTGTTGTGTATCGAAAACGAAGACGACTGACCGAGTGTAATGTTAAAGTGGAAGCATCTTCTGTTTTTGAGCTCTAATCTGATGCAGTCCATGTTGTTGTCATCAGGGTTTTACGATATTTTAATTGGCTCTCGAGTAAATTTAATGGTTGATTGTAGAAGGTATCTTTATAGGGCAGTAGTCCAGGTGACAGGTTTGCTACTATTACGACTTTCCTTTATGGTGCGTAATAGGAAGTGATGGATCCTGCAGTTTATCAGAGGATGTCTCCAGAAGTGGGCCGGTTCCTTTTGACATTTTCACCTGACATTTTTGTAAGGGAAAAATAGTGACAAGCTTCTTTTTTTGAGTGACTGTATATGACTGGTTAAATCATTCAGTTATTGTTATTTTTTTATTTATACCCATTTTTGGTAGGTGTTCTTTTGCTTCCTCTGTTTCATTCATTTCGCTGGTAGCATGTCGATGTTTGAAGTGTTGCATTGGTCTTACTTCATTTAATTTAAGTCAGTTTAAACACTCTTTGTATCTGGGTGTTTGTTCTTTATCTGACAGGGCCATTCAGAACGGAGGGACAACCTCTTGCTTTCTCTATGAAGCCTAATAGGAAGTGGCGGAACTGCAGTTCCTTTAACAGCCTCTTGAGGCTGGCTCCAGAAGTGAGCAGGTTCTCATTCACTCCAAAGTTAAAAATGCAGAGCTTGGAGCTGAAAAACTGTGAAGAATTCTTTTAAAAGTCTGTTGTTTTAAGATTTACTAAGCCTCAAAGTTATGCATAGTTTAAGGGTGTGGTTTATTGAGGGGCAGATGATTGACAGTTTTTTTCAGCCCGTCACGTCACGCGTCATTCTCTGGTGTCGTTCGTTCCAGCTAATTTTAATTTTTTTGTTGTGTGTGTGTGTGGTTTTAGACCGTGGTATATGTTTGTTTCTATGCCTGTGGATGTGTGTGTGTGAATCTTTTGCCCAATTTTGATTGTTTTTACGAAGGCGATACCTGGTGACCCCAACTTTGAGCTTCATTTCACTTTGCCAGAAACCAAAGGGTGATGTCACTTACACTTCGTCCATGTTATATACAGTTTCCACATCTCTGTGGTTCCATATCTGAACCATATCTCTATGTGTTGGGAGGTTTGGGGGGGTTGATTTCTTGAGTTTACTTGAAACTAAAGGAGCAGAGAATGTTGAAGTGGAAGCAAATGAACCTGTGCCACTATTCCCTCATCAGCTCAAACCCATAAAACCAAATCAACCATTCTCTCATTGACTTTTTCCGTGCTGCAAAAGATTGTCCTCCTTCCTGGAAGGTGGGGGGAGGGGATCCGGCACTCTCATGCTGACTAAGCCGATGAAAACTATACACTGTAGTTATTCGATAAAATCTATTTATGTATGTCTTCTACATTAGAATTGTCTCATTGTATTAAGAGGTCCAGATGTTTGTGACCCCTTAATATTCGCCAGTTCCCCTTTGTACAACAGGTATGTTGTCCATAGTCAAAGTCAGGTTTTTCCTTTAAAAGGTGCCTTTGGTTTAATGTTTGCTTTATTTATTAAACCATCTAACAGTTCTGACAACAATGGGTTTCTTCTCCCACACTTCTGTACTCTCAATGTGCAGGCTTCTTATGTGTGTGCTTGTTGTCAAAGTGTTTGTGGTGAATAAATTCCACCCAGAAAAAATGAAACGTCACACAGATGGTTCTGAAGCGATCAGTTGAAGGTGTTTTGGACATCGTTGGCTCAGTGGATGTTTGCTAGGCAGTGGTGTACTATCTTACATGCATTAGTTTTCCTATTAATACTGTTACAATAGTCTTCTGGTTAACTTCTTGCACAGTTAAAAACAGAAACTTTGAAAAAAGGATTATCCAGTAATTGTGTGCTTACAGCTAATGCTAATTGCGCTGGAGGTTGTCCAAATGTCAGATTGGAGGGTCACGTATTCAAGGGGGGGAGGGGCAAAATGACTTTTGCATATTCCTGAATCGAAACAAGTGCACAATTAACTGGAATTTCTTCCTTCCTTTAAAGTGTGTCTAGCAATTGAGTAGCAGAAACATAGAAGCTTGCCAAACCAGCCAGATGCTTTTTGTACTAGAACAACATGCCCTCCTTTACATATTTTGACCCAATTTGCTGAGCCCATGTTTTAAAATTGTGCGTCTGCTGATGTGTTACCAGCACATTGTGTGTTTGAGGGATGTGTTGACCCCTTGTGCATTGATTCCAGCCCCCAAAATGAGAAGGAGCAGAATCGATGTGTGCTTTTATCTCCCCGCCCCAGACAGCTCTGTTGATTTCAGTGACGAGAGATGGTTTGAAAGCGTCTAGCTGAATTTGAGACGGGTTGAATTTGAGAAACGGCCTCAAAGCATATAGTGCAGCTGAAATTGTAAATGATTTCACCCGTATTTGGGTTTTAATTTTCATTTTCAACTGGTAATTTTAAGAGACCGTGCTTTTGTAATTTCAACGAGTCACTGTGTACCTGGGCACTGTATATTTTCAGTTCAGTTTTGATTTAAGAGAGTGGAATCAATAGTTACACAATGGGTTCTGTATAACTCAGTTGAACTACAATTGGACTTTCAAGCTTTGTACTGTACTTTGAAACAATGAACAGCTGATAGATTTTACATTTGTTCTAAATAGAGATAGTAGTTCTACCTTGATTCTGCAATTCTGAATTTATTTTAAGTGGTTTAAATCTAAAATACTGCACTGTGATTGATAGGCGACCTGACCAGTGTGTACCCGGCATTACTCCCAAAGTGCGCTCGAGAGCCCTGTGACTTTGAAAAGAACAAAGCGGCTCGTAAAATGAATAAACGTACGAACGAACTAATTGAATGAATCAATGAATTTAGTAAACAGCAAATGCTTTCAGCTTATACGCAAAACTATTGGTTCTTTTGTAAATTTAAACAATTCAAAATGAGCAAACAAATGAAAGATCTAATTCAAATGAATATTTGGCATTTTTTATTTATTTAGTTATACCAAACAGTTGCAATAAATCCAGTTATGAACTGAAACAGAAACAGCTGTGTTGGAGGGGTTTTGTTCATTGATGAAACGCTTCTATATAAGCTTTCTTTCTCACCTGTATAAAATGGTTGCAAATTATTTTAGTTAAAAAATCATAGTTACAAATTTGAGATGTAATCATAAAATTTCCAATAATCGTTTGGAAGCACACATTAAAGATATATTTTGAGGGTGTATGGATTTTTTTTCTTGACCGTGACTTGTTTGTTTTACACCATGCAAGGTGTTCTTGCGTGACATGGTCATTAATATTATTAGTAGTAGTAGTAGGAGGAGGAGGAGGATACAACACCATTGGTAAAGTTAGAAAACACAGTTCATGAATTACACATTTTTTATAGATTTCTCAAAGTTTACTCATTGCAACATTTGTGTGGCGTCTTAAACTGAAAATTGTTTACATTTTCTATACATTTTCTATAAAATAGCAGTACTATTCCCCCTCCCCCACCTTCCAGGAAGGAGGACAACTGACCGAACTGTTTTTATGGCCCAGCACTTAAAGGTTTGTGCCAGTTAGAAGCAAATAAACAGCATGGAAGCTGTCATAATTGCTGTTAGACTTTTGGTGCAAATCAAGAGGTTCTCCAGGCTGCAATCAAGTCACCACACAATTAGCATAATTATACCATCTCCCAACCAGGCCGTCAAATGAATTATTTCCTGCTAATGAAGCTAATCACAGCGGTATCTGTTGAGCTTCCCAGGAATGGCGTAGGCTAATTATAGTTAGTAATGTGCATGATTTGCAGGTTATTTCTGTTTGATTGTTTCACATATGATCTCAGCTTGCCTACTCACATAGAGCCACTCCTCCAATCAAGAAAAGATGATAAGCGAAGTAAGCTAACATAAATCAAAAATCTTTTATTTTGTTTACATGTTTTAAGGTTGAATAGAATGTTTAACCAAACTTAAATATACTTAGATTTTTTTCCCCAAATTTTGAAGTTGCACAACAATTAGCAAGACAGCACAGAAATAGTAGTAACTTTTTAAAAAAAATATTTATTGCAGGGATTTTTAGCTTTTATTGATTGATTGATCGGAAAGTATTAAGAGGTGTCAGGAATCGAACCCAGGTCTCCTCGTGCAGCCATGCCCAATATGTATTGTGCTCTTCTATACCACAGAAACACCAGAAATAATATGAACTTTTATTTTTCCTTAAGAAATTGGTCGATGCTTGCCATGACTAGCTAGACAAAAAAAGTACTGTTTGGAATCAGTAACAAACAAATGTCTCTATGATGTTTTCACGCAATGATTAAGCTCTTCTTAAGTGGTTGCCAGGGTAAACAAATTGGTTGCTAGGGGGTGATCAGTGATTTCTCATGAAAATCTCCAATATTAACCAAGTTTATGTCTTTATGATGTTTTGTAGATAATATTTGATTCTAATTTGGGCTTCAGTTGATGGTTCTAGGGGTGTAGAAGCCTAATGACCCGATCATCCCAACACCCCAACATGATATGTATTTGCAATAGCTTTTACACTCAACATCTATGGTGTGCATTCTTGGTGTTTTGGGGGCTATTTTGGGGCCCTATCCATGTGGCAATTAACCCTCCATCAACCCTTTTAAAACGAATAGTACCCATCTCACAATGATCCTGCAGAATGTAAGTATTAGGGACTAGTTATGCACAGAATATCTGAAAATGGTATGATTGTATGAATTCCAATATGACGAAGCATCATACTTTCATCCCACTTTTAGGAAAATAAATGTTATTTGAATTGATGGCTATTTTACGAAGATATTTTTAAATAGCAGAAGATTTAGAGGTTTTTATTTTAGAGGTTAAATGCAATATAAACCCATCTTGGTTATACTTGTTGCCATTTTTAAATTGAAATTCAGTTTCTTTGCCTTAGATCGATCTAGTAATGCTACTTATCCGTACATCAATGAAATTGTAGATTTTCATATTTTAGAAGAGAACACGGTTGCACGAATACTAATACAGAGTTCGTACTTCTGCCTCACAGGAATGACTCAACTGTAAGATTTAAAGGAAAGAGAGCTAGCATTATTTCAGTGCGAGTGTCATAACATATGCCTGCGCTGGCTGAGCGTCAGAGCCCTCTGTGTGTGAACATGGTGAGCAGGTGTCTGTGTTTATAATTAGTTCCTCCTCCACTCCACACACAGAGAACCCATGCGAGTGTTCTCAAGCTGCTATTAGCACAAGCCCACCGACTTGGGAAGACCACGAAAAAGGATGTTAAAGGACTAAGTTTTTTCATTTGGTTACTTAAATGATTTGAAAAGTTTTCTGATTAATTCAAATAATCAGGATTGGAGGTACTAAGACTCGCCAGAGCAAACTCTGAATCACCAGTTCTTATCCTGCTGGACTTCTCTACAGGCTTTGACACGATCAACCATCAGATCCTTCTCAGATTTTTCTCCTGGAAGCGTTAGTTGTCCAAGACATGGCAGCTGCTCAGAGGAGTACCCCAGGGTTCAGTTCTGGGTCCTCTACCTCAACCATTTCCATGTGTCCCATCATCTACAGACATGGCTTCTCCTACCAGTGTTAAGCCGACGCCACTCAACTCCACCTGTCTTTCTACCCTAATGAGCTCCATCTGTACCTCCTTTCAAATATGAAAATGAAGGGGGGGGGGGGTATGCACATTAAATAATGAGTCTATGTACCAATCCAGCGCGGTGAAGAAGCTGAGCTGTGAGGCAAAGCTCTCGATTTAACGGTAAATCTACATTCCTCTGGCCATAAGCTTTGGGTCGTGATAAAAAGAATGAGATCCTGGATACAGGCTGATGAAATTAGTTTTCTCCACTGGTTGGCTGGATGCTTTCTTAGGGTGAGGAGCCCTGTCACTCTGGAGGAGCTCGGAGTGGAGCCGCTGGTCCTCCACATCGAGAGAAGCCAGCTGAGGTGGCTCAGGCTTTCGGATGCCTCCCTGGGAAGGTGTCCATTTGGGAAGAAGCCGTGGATAAGACCTAGGACACACTGTGGAGACTGTCTTTTGGCTGGCCTGGGAACACCTCAGTGTCTTCCGGATAAGCTGGAGGAGACGTCCTGATTAGTGTCTGGGCACCCATGCTTGGTCTGCTCCCCCTGTGACCCAGAGGAAGTGGATAAAGAAGAAGAATGGACCGTAATATTAAAAAGTATGTTAATACTTGTTAATCCCCCCCCCCCCCCAAAAAAAAAAAAAAAAAAAAGTTCTGAAGTCTAATCGATTAAGGTGGCAGTGGTCTGTCGGTCCCTATCTCTAGCTCATGTCGGCAAAGGACAAAGATCACATGTCCACGTTTCAAGGTTCAAAGTTCAAACCTAAATTATAGATTAATTCCCCTCTTCTGTATTTCATGATATACCACTGTCCACATTTAAAACGATAAAAGCAAAATCTATTAATGTTTAAGTTTGAAATTAGTGAAATTAGTTGAAGTTCTATTCATTTTCAAATCATGTAAACTTTAGACTGATATACTTAGTCAAATTTCATTTTATTTTTACATTAACAGAAAGTTAACACAAGTATCCATATCCCCAAAAGAGCCACTGATTCTCAGTCTCCAACCGTAATGATCACTTGTTCCAATAACAGCAGTCAATGAACGGTGATGCATTTGATTCACGATTCGATAAATACGATTAAATAATGGATGTTGGCTAAACCTCTGCGGCAGTCGTTCTAAGTGGCACTGAATAAAGAGGAGCTAGTCATCAGTGTGATTGTGTTTATGTGCTTGAGAGGACAATGCCTGATGAGGGATCCCAGCATGATTACAGCAGCCCTATAGGCACTACTCACCCCTTTTCCCTTTCTCTCTTGGAGTGAAATCAATGCTGCCAGAGTCGCAACAGACTGAGGCAGACTTGTGCTCAGCCAGGTGATCTCAGCCATGAAGAGAAGCAGCGCATTATCCATCTGCTGTGCTTTCTGTGCTCTCGTCAGAGTCTCTCCAGCCTCAGCAAGGTCACAGACATCATACTCCCGCTCATAACCTCCCAATGTCTCACATAAAAAACTTTAACAGCAAGGGTATTTTGCTGAAAAATATGACTATTCATCCAATAAGTAAGCAACCATTTTTGCGCTGGATGGATGACCAACAAGGTTTTAGGGTTCACTGAGCTCCTGAGAATGGCCTATTCTTTCACAGTTGGAGTCTGCAAGAATGAAAATAAAGACAGAGCACCTTCTGCTTTTTCTTTCCAACCTTTGATCATGCCAGGCTTTCTGGAGAGTTATTAGCAGGATTACATGTGTTTTATTTCTCTCTGTCGCTTGCTATGTTCTTCCTCTCTAGAGGAATTTTTAAATGTTTTTGAGTTCGAATGTAATGTGTAGGTTTCAAAAAGCTTTGATATTTTTGGTTTCAAACAAACATTACAAGAGTTCTGATATATTGTTTGTACGGTAATTCAAATTAAAATGTGAGAAAATGCATGATCATCTTTCAGTTTCATTTTACAGACCCCAGTGGTGCCATCAGTGCCATCTAGTGGTGAAAAGAAGGGATAACGCCTGTGATATGAAAAAGGCACAATGGAACAAAAAGTGCTTGGAATGGTGTATAAGGTTTAGGAGAGGTTTGCCTGTTTTTTGTGTGTTTTTTTTTACATTTTTAATACAAACAACATTGATAAAATGTAATATTCGTAATTGTATTTTTTGTGTACAATTTTAGGTACAATCACAGTCGAGTCCATTTCTTTTTAACTTGGGGGTACAATCATCAGAAAAACTTAAGGTTCGGCACTTTTCCTTATTGTACTCAGCCATTTTATCACTTGTTTTGCCACTCAGTTTCAGAGAAGTTATCGTTCTGAAATGGGAAAGTGACATCAATGCATACCTTCTATACTTACAGAACTTTTTATTTTGGCTAAAATTAGCTAAAACTCAAGAGTGTATTTTGTCCCACTCCATGTAGAGTTAAACTTACTCTTGAGTTATTTAATTGTCTATTTAACAAGTTTGTATTTTTGTTCCAAATCTGAAAAATCTGTCCTGTAGTTGCGTTTACCTTTTGTTTATGTATTTCCTATACATTCAAAAGCACTTAAATATTCTCATCAGTACCTTATTCACAGCCACCTGGAGCTATTGTAACTCTATTCACAGTGCATTTGCTCCCTCTCTGATTAGAGTTAATTTCACTCTATTTTACGTTCACTGAAGTATTTCATAGAATTTTTGTTTCCTTTAGTAAAAGACATTTTTCCCCGACTTTAATGTTTTGCAAGGTTCTTAACCCTGACGAAGCTAAAAAAATTAACTCAGTGTAGTTCGTTTAATAAGTTTGTACATGTATTCATTTAAATGTTTCTTATCTCATGTTATTTTGACATTAAAAACAGATTGGCCTTTAATTTAAAACCACATGGTTGACATTTCAGTTTTGAAACCCTGGAGCATTGTAGGTGCTAGTTAATATTCATGAGCTCATTACTGGGTGAAACAGGAGGCTGAAATGTCTGTCTTCTTTTTGGTTTTATTCTTAGTAGAGCCTGTTGCTTCAGCACAGGTCAGTCTTTGTCCCGAACGGTGAATTTTAAGAGCCCATCAGGAAGCCGGTATCCTCTTTCCTGACCTCTCCACACCCTGCCGTCAGTATATGTTTAGCCTGTTACTGGGCTGTTGTGTTTGTTGGTGGGAGAAGGAGATTTTAATTACAGATTACCGCTGTTCAGCCTCATGCTCATCAGGTATTGGGTGTCAGAGGACTGACAGACTGCCACTGAGGACGGAATTGTTTGAGATGAGAGTGTCCTGAGGAGACAAGGGTGTTTACCGTGTTGGACTTTGCAGAGTTATCAAGTGGAGCAGGAGGGAACTCCATTAGTGACCCAAAGAGGTCATCAATGGCTGTCCACTGGTTCACTCCAACAGCCACAGATTGGACTGAAAGTACTCTGGATGTTCTCCTTATACAAGGAAAAAGTGACAGGCCAAAGTGGAGCTGCTTTTGCTTGAAAAGCAAGTTCATGTGAAATCTCGGTTAATGCAGAACAGTCTAGCATGAGTCATGGAGGTGAATGTGATGTCTACATCTTTCAATGTCATTTTTATGTACTTAATTGTTTGTTTTCCCTAACGAAAATGCTTCATATTTGGTCTATCCTTGAATTCATCTATCAATTTGTCAGCGTTGTTGTTTGTCTGTTGACTGGTGTATCCACCAGTTCATCTGTTAGCGGTCAGTCATCGATCCGTAGATCCATTTGTCTCTACAGACTTGTCTTGTCTTGTCAAGTTCACAGCACTCAAAGCCTTTGTGGATTCTGATTACCTCAAAATATTTAAGTTGACAAATTACATTTTTAAAGTAATACTAATTTAGTTTCATTACAGAATGCGGATTGAAAGAGAGGATACTGACAACACACCAATTCCCACACACTTCCGATCACCTTTTTCTGGAATCATAATTTCAAACTTTCAATCTGACCAAACCCTTAATTCCAATCGTAACGGTGACCGTTCCTTAACAACCTAACAAAATATTCACTTAAATCATTTAAGTTTGCGCTGTTATTTCACACTTGTGTTTACTACATATTCACAAATGTGTTCATTCATCATTTTGATGCCTTCAGTTAGAAAATGTGGTCTAAACCTGTAAATAACAAAACACTAGTTGCAATATTGACCTACATACATGCAAATAAAGAGTTTCGCTCCAAAACGTGAAAAATTCCTCAAAAAAAAACACACAAGTTAGTGCCAAGGAGCATTGGTATTTTTACACATTTGAAAAGCCCTAATCAATTTTACAAAAAAAAACAAAACAAAACAATACTTGTAGTGTAATGCAGTTCTGGTTTGTCCACAAAATGCCATAAATCCATTAAAGGTGCCGAGGAGGTGCCGAGGACATGGATAAATGGCGGTTGTCATCTACAGCAAAAGGTTTGAATCATTTTATAATCGTTCCACAAAGACGGAACAATTATATCCAGCTGATCAGTCAATAAAGTCCAACAGAGATGTCCAAAAGTCACCAGCAGGCGAAAGGAGAGACTCAACCGTGCAGTGGGAACATGCATTTTGGGAAAAAAATAACTGAAAAAAATGAGATGCTTTATGAAAGTTTGAAACCACAAACCACATTTGTGCTAAAAAAAAAAAACACACACACATCTTTAGTCAAATTCATTAAAATTGAGTGAAATGGCATTTTGGGGGAAAAAAACATTTAAAAAATACATAGATTATATTATTTTTCACATTCAGGATCTTATAGATTCGTTTAATCTATAAAAAACATGTATGTTTTAACTAATTTGGGGGAAACAGATGAGCGGAGATATTGATTTTAAAAAAGCCCAACAGGTTGATTCTTTGATTTAATGCACAAAACCCCTCAAATCCTCAGATGAACATTTCCTTTCTTCATAGTTTTGTCTTGTATTACTATTTTGCTTATTTTAGAGCATTTTCTAGAGTACATTGATTTTTCTTCTGATCTTAAATCTAATTGAGGAAAAATCAGTAGGTTCTTTGAAAAGCATCATCAAGGCCCGTATCACAGCCCACCCATGGTGTACTTATTTCTGTTATAGCAAAATAAGAAGAAGTGAAACATCGCACTAGTTAACTTGACATACATATGAAGCTTTGTGGCTGATGTCACGTCTCTGTGTGTGATCTGCGATGCTTGAAGGGTCACCATTGTAAATTCTTAATGTAATGACTTTCAGAACTTGTTGTGTGGTGTTGACTCCAGTTTACCCAAGCTCATCAGTTATTCAGAGCTAATCAGCCTGAGATGAGGCTCAGCAGTTACGGTGACACCGAGAGCATGTGTGTCTGTGGGAGAGAGAGAGAGGGAGAGAGGGAGAGAATGAGATCTGCGTTTCTGTGAGATCTCTCCCAGAGCACACATCACTTTCCTTTCTGTCTCTCTGCACAAAACTCGTCTCTGGTTGGCTTTTTTCTTTTTTTTTTTTTTTCAAAATCGCATTTTAGAAGCTTTCCATTTACTCCAGGTAAAATCAGGCGTTTTATGAAATGATTGTTTCTTCTGGGTTCTATCTGTTTACGAATTGAGCTGTGAAATGCTTCACTGTTAGAGAGAGAAAGGCTGTTGTGATTCTACGAAGCGGTTAAATGGCAAACTGAATCATTCCAGGGTTTCATGCATGGCTTGGAGAGGCAGTGAAAGACTGTGTGTAATTTTATTGGATGTTGCTCAGCACATATTTTAGAGCTTGTTAAATTTTGTTCGTTTATTTTCTTGTCTCGTTAAATTCTCAAACGCAGGGGTTTATATTTGGGATTCGCATTGACCACAGTTGCTTAAGCCTTTCCAAACTTGAGCAATCACTGCCTCAACTTTTAATAATCTTTGAATGTTTCTAGAAGGTTTACGCTGTTGTAGGTTACATGCACTTAATTTGCCGGGATGCAACTTTAAGTTCCATTAGAGTCACAATTTCTAAAATATATAGTTTTTTATGATGCTTAGATTTCTTTTCAGACATTTCTGGTAATTTATACAACTCACACCTCTAGAAATAGATTCTAATTTGTTGAGTAATATTTGTTTATGTGTGGGAGTAACTATATGATTTATTCTTTAAATTGAGTTAAGGGTGGTGGTGTTCAATCTCATATGTAATTTCTATATTAAGATAAAATAACAATATTAAGAGATTTATTACTACTGGAAACATTCAAATTGTCACAAATATCAACCAACCAGAGCTGGACAATATGGACTAAAATGTCAAAATGACGATTGTCATATTGTGCAGCTCTCCAGTGCGGTCTTTCTTGGTTGAATCAACAAAGCCCAAATCAGATGGGATGCCCAACTGATGCAGTGTGCCAAATTCCCTACCAGTGTCACCAGGGAAATACCCCCACAACTTCACAGCTCCTCCTACATGCTTTGCAGGGGAAGCTATCCATATAAAAAACACCTATTCACCATTTCTGTTTGTAGAAATGGAACCGAATCTCAGACTTCCAATGGTCTTCTACTTTTCCGATCTGTCAAAGGACCGCACAGATGTTCTAATTTCAGAAAAGACTACATTGTTTAAAAAAAATAAAATATTGTTGGGCTCCATTTGCTTTGTGTCTAAACCAAACCTTGTTTTTCCGTGTCTTCTGAGCACTCACCACCTAAATTTAGACAAGTGAATCTCTGTGAAGGCTCATGAAAGTCTTTTGTTTGGTTGGTTTCCATTTAGTTAAAAGAAGACAAGCTGGGCAAACTAGAGAAGATAAGCACTACAATGGTTTTGGCTGCTGATCTTTCCTGGTGTGGCTGTGTTCTGTCTTCGTCCCTCTGGCTTTAGTAATAAGTTTCTATTTCTGAAGAAGCCAGTCTAGCAGGATGAATGAATCTGCCAACTTGGAACACATGTGGCTTCCATAACCAATCACATTATAGCCTTGACGTCATTGACTTCCTGTCAGAGATGTGAGACAGGCATCATATAAAGAAAACCCTGAAATGAATCAGAAATGTTGGATTGGCAGTATTTTATCTGTGGTTGTTCAGGTGGATTTTGTTTTATCACAGGATCCAGTCTGACAACACGTCTAAAAAACATACTATTAGGACACTTTTATAGTTTGAGGTCACCAGTGGAAGCGTTAGTGAATACATTTGTGCTCGATCACCAAAATTTGAAAAAAAAAAAAGATGATTTTACCTGATCTATGTCAAGTTCAGTGTAACAAACGCTATATGTAAATCCTGGAAAATAAGATTTTTTCAATGGCAAACTGACTTTTGAATCAGTGGTGTATAGTGTTAATGCAATTTAGCTTAAACAAACCAAAATATTAAAGAAAATCATATCAAACACATATAATAATTTACATAATAAATCAATTTTCATTTATCTCTATAGCTACTTCTTTATCTATTTTAGCCAAAATAAAATTATGCTTTTCATATCTGAACTAGATTATTCGGTTCTTAGGATCTAAAATGACGCATTTTCCTTTGTTTGCCCCTCACTGCATCAACCAAAAGTCAAAAGTGAATAAACATGCACACTTCTTTGCTAAACACACTATAGATTAACTTTTTGTGCGTGCGAGAATCCATTAATGGTTGGAGGGATTTAAGGGTAACAAACAACCCATTAACATTCAGTTTAACAAGTTTCTACTATTGCACTCAAAAGCTAATTTATGTCATTTTAATTGTCCACAGCATCATGCTAAAAAGCTGAGAAGGTCAAAAAGCACTTTGTCTGTCATATGATTTATTTTTACATTACCGTATTTTTCGGCTCATAAGACGCACTTTTTCTTCCCCAAAACTGAGGGGAAAAAGTTGGTGCGTCTTATCGAGCGAAAGCAGAGCGCCGCGAATTCCGGTAACGGCCGTATGAGAGGCGTAAGAGCTCCGGAGCTAGGCCGAAGCCGCTGCCATATTTGTACACCCAGCGCTGCGCGCTGACGTCATCGCCCATCTCTGCCATAGCGCGGTCGTAACGAAAACGAAAATACTACATTTCCCACAATGCCTTGGCTACGGTAGCCGCAGCGGTGCTTCCGCATCCATACTCACGAGCGAAACTGCTTTTGACTCTCGCATTTGAGTGATCTCTCACGCTACAAACCCCACAGTGATGGTGATAACGAATGGTGGACTTTAGAATGATGAGTGGGGGCAAAGAAAAACATTACAGCCTTTTTTTTGTTACTTTTACTGTTTACTGTCTGTTCATGTTACATGTTTGGCTGTTAACTTTTACACAGTTGATATAAAACATTTTACAAAAATGTTTGGTTCAGAATCTTTTTTTTCTAGATCTTCCTCTTTTAAAATTGGGCGCGTCTTACGTGCCGGTGCGTCTTATGAGCCGAAAAATACGGTATTTCCCAAGCGAGTCTTGTTTCCAAACTCTTAAAAATAGTGCTACCACCACACCACCCGTGCCGGGCATATACCGGTTATACCTGCTTGATTTGCATGTAAAAAGGTACTAGACAAGCTGCCTGGGAACAGTTAGAGGTCTGTGATGTTAAACCCCTAGATGTGGCGAAGGGGTGGAAAGAAGCGTGATCTTTGATGACGTCAGAGGGTCTGGTCGATTAGGTTTATATAGGAGAGTGTTAATGAGAACTGGTTACACCTGTGGCAACTTCTCCCGACACTCTTTATTCAAACATCACTTTACAACTTTACGATTTACTCCAATATATCCCCACTTTCACCACTAGTGGGCACTGATGGCACAGATTTGCGTTCTGTAAAATGCAGCTGAAAGACGAATTTTCTCACAATTTACTTTGAGTTACCTTACAAATTATGTGTCATGCAATGGTAATTTAAAACGTTTTTTAAAGAATTAAACATAATAACCTACACCATTATATTTGAAATCCAAATTATACAATAGGTGGGTCGCGTCATTCTTAAATTCAAAACAGCCGCTGTGATTGTAGCACATTCAGTAGAGCATTATCTTAGCAACACAAAGAACATGGGTGCAAACACCAGAGAAAGCTATAACTGTGTACAATCCTTGAAGTGTAAGTCACTTTGGACAAAAGCATCTGCCAAATTTTTTTACTCCAGTCCAGAGATGGTTTTAATGCATGTTAATGTGCACTTTTAAGACTGTGTGTAGAAGCTTCTGGGCTGGCACTGGTAGTGCGGTGGCAAAGAGCCACAACATCTAGATTAAAATAATAAACTCAGCAAAAGGTGTAAAAATGAAATTATGAAACCATTAAAATATTTGTTTTTAGTGATAGTTACAGGACTTTCGGGTGTAGAGATAACTGCAAATTGTTTTCCAAATTTGACTGATTACCAGTTGCGAAAGTTGCAAAGCACAGGGCAATATTTACATTAAGAAAAACCCTTTCAAATAAGCCAAAGCGATGGTGAGGAATACCAGAGCACCGTCCTCCACATCTCTGCTGTGAAATCATCTTAAGAGTTCCTCTGCTCTTTGTCTTCCAGATGGACCCGGTCCAGAAAGCTGTAATCAACCACACATTTGGAGTCTCCATTCCTCCCAAGAAAAAGCAAGTTATTTCTTGCAACATCTGTCAGCTACGCTTTAATTCAGACGTGAGTGCAAAAACACACTTTCTCTGTTTATTTACATGTTGAGAAGAAATGAGAGGAAGCAAATGTTTGTCTTTGCTTTGTTTGCATGGGCGGAATCCTCTCCTGTCTCTCATATTCTTTTAATCTGGAAAGAGACAGGATCTTAGCTCAGGCCGGTTTGTGAGAAGCGACTGTTATAGCTTTGGGTTTTGCTCTGTTCGCTGATGGCTGATTAAAACAGAGCTCAGGTCTGTCGCTTAGGGCACAAGTCACAGTGCTCTTCATTAATCATAAACACAAGGTAAGTGGGCTAATGTATGGTAATTCCAGCTGACACTATGCCTGAAGTTCTTTTAATGAACACTTCCCAGCTATTTTCCACAAGACACATGCAGGATCATTTGAAGCCAATTCATTAAATCTTTTTTTTTTTTACTTTCTTTCATTTATTAGTTATTTTTAACTTCACCATTTTTTATTTTTTTTTGCTTTTTAACTGAATGTCCATTTATCTGCGTTGCTTGAGCCCAAAGTCATAGAATCAATACTAAAGGAAAGGACTTTGTATAGATCTGAATGTTTCAAACCTTTTCAAAATACAAATGTATTGCAAGTATTGTGGAAGTAATAAGGACAAGTTTGTTTTAGTTCAGTTTGGCTTAGCTTAGCTTAACTTAGCTCAGTTTAGTTCAGTTTAGTTGAATTTCACTTAGCTTGACTAAACTCGGCTCAGTTTAGATTAGCTCAGTGTAGTTTCCCTTAGCTAAACTTAACTCAACTCTGTGCACTTCTGTTTAGTTTTGGTGAGCTCGGCTCCATTAAGCTTATTTTATCTTTTCAAATCAGTTCTGTGTTGCTTATCTTATAGGTCAGCTGAGTTCAATTTACTTTAGTTTTACATTGTACCCTTTATCTTGAAAATGTAGCATAACCCTGTGCCGGGTTTTATTCTCTGCGTTGACATTTGTACACATTTATTTGGTTGTCTCAGAAAGTCTACATTTGTGCAATCTACAGAGTATATCGATTCATAAACTCAATTTGAAGTTTTATAGATAAATCAATTCTAAATCAAATCAAATCACGTTTATTGTCACCAGCAGTGTGTGAGCTGTGGTTATAATTACACCTCTATTCTATTAATTAATGTGCACAGTACAATACACATTTGTGTGCAATTTACCGGTAAGTGCAGGAAGGGTGCGATATAAGACAGTGTACATTTTATAAACCAGATGTACATAATATGCATGGAAACAATATACACTAAACAATAAATATGAATATAAATATGCTTAACATTATTTAAAGTACGGGTGCATGCTCCATGAATGTCCAATTTATTGCAGTGTGATGGTAAAATTGGTAAAAAAAAATGGTAAAAAAACTATATTATTAAAATATATATATTAATATTATAATTTATTGCAAAGTGATGTTCTGAGAATATAGATCACAATTACGGGGAGTAGTTTGGGTGTAGGGCAAAGTGTTGATCTAGAGAACATTGTGTAAGCTCTTGGAAATAAAGTCAGACTTGAACGATATAAAGCCTGCAATGCTTAAATAAACTATAATAGTTAAAATAGGATAATAGGTGCTTGTTTTCTCTAATAATTACACCTCTACTCTAAAAAAGCAACAAAAAAATAAGTTAATAAATACCATTGTTTATTCATTCCCTGCAAATCCCAATGGTTTCTTTAAGCTGAACTCTCCCGACTGTGTGCTCAAGTGTGTTTTTCTACACCGAGTTTGCTGGCAGAGGCTCGGGCTGTGTATAGTTCTCTATGGGAGAGGGGTAATTACCTACTGTACTGCCATGTTGCTCCACTCTGTCCTGGCATTGATGAAGCTGTTTAATTTAAGATGAATGGGACAGGGTGGCAATAAGCCCTGGCTGACAGAGGGCTCCCACAGCGAGCGGTAATTGAGAAAAGCTTTTTCTCTGAGTGGAAAACAGACACATGAGCATCCTTGTGCATCTGTTTCATCTCCTCCGGCTCTTTTTCATCTTTATCGTGACAAACAAGTTAACAGGCGGACATGCAGCACGGCATCCCGGGAAAGCCCATTGCATTTGATGAAAGACAGAAAAGCTCCTGTTTTCTCTGTTGTGTGTTCCTCTCCTGTGTTGAATAATTGTTTGATTGCGATCGAGTTTTCGAATTGGCAACATGTTGCTGTATGGAAGTGACTGCTAGAGATTAACTTGTTTTGGCTTCTTGTTTTCATCTCCTGTCTCTTTGTGCACCAAAAACACAAAGTGTTTATTGTCAGAATGACTTTCTTGTTATGTTTTCTTCTCTTTTGTTCAAAACTCTTGAAAAAATAAGCATTGCATTTGAGATGAGCAGAAATGTTAGCACATGTTCCTGATTCCACCGGCCGCTTTGATGCTAATCCTGGGTGCGCATGTTGCCAGGTTGTGATCCTCAGCGATAGAGCTGTCTCTGCTGCAGGAAATCCTCACACGCAAGCTGAAGTGGAAGTGATGTTCTAGAGAGTGTGTCAGAAAGAATCAGCAGAGTCCTGTGTTCGCCTCAGCTCTCTGCAGTTCTGAGGATGACATGTTTGTGAGGCACTTGGCTGTTGATGTTGATGGAGAACACAGAGCCTTGCGTATAATTCAGACTTACTAAATTAAGTGATAACGTTTCGTTCGAAAACAAACAGGAGCCATTGTTTACATCAGTAGTGTGGGGTTGTTCGCTATAGATACTTTTTAAATATATTTTATATTTTATGTCTGAAAATATTTTTTTCTCTTCTATTTTTCAAATATTTTCAAAACAGCTTTCATTTAAATGATTTTGTACTTTTGTATTTCATTTTTGAGTACATATGAGCTCTAGTTTCTTCTTGTTCATTGTTTTTAAGCATTTAAGTACATTGATGTGGGGGGGAAAGGCTTTTTTCTGAGACATGAGAGACTTAAGATTAAGCCTTTTACATTTCAAATTCTGACTTTATGGAGAAAGTTGCTAAAACCTTAAACTCAAAACAGCACGATTGCTCTTACATTTTACTCTTAAAGAGCAGTCTTAACTCCCGGCGATACAAATGATATCTTTACTTCGTTAAAGCTCTTTTCATTTATGCCTCAATGTATTTATTCGCACACTCTTTCACACAGTCCTGTTGCCAGAGGGACAAGCATTGGGCAACTGAAGACATCCTCAGCCAAGCTGTAATTAAGTTTTTTGGGAATACCAGTAATTTTTGGGAACCTGTTCAGTGTATTTCTTTCCATTCAAGTCCAAGTGTGCTGCTGGGAAGTGTCTAATGGGCATTTCAATAAAAAAAAAATGACATCAATGAATGACACATTGGGCGTGAGATTTTCCTATGCATACGAGGAGCACTTCTAAACAGTTTCAATTTAATTTCCAAGAGAACCTCAAAAGTGTATCTCTTTAAGGCTGTGATGGTTATAGTGTAAAATAACTTTGCGTGTATTATTAGATTTATATGTGTTTTTAGACTGTTGTTTTGAGGTTCCAGGCTGTTTACTGGTGGCCGATTGTAATCATGTTGTTATTTGCGTAGGGTGTGTTTTCTTCATGGGTTGGTGACTTGCAAGTAATTTAAAGTGTATTTTATCAACCAAATAATGTGAAGCAGTTCTATTAATAGTCACAATATGCAAAAAAGCAGATAGTTAGAAGGTTGATAGACATTTGTGTTGTGAGTGGCTGAACCAAACGTTATGGAAACACATCAAGTGATATGGAGATCTTTTAAAATGTCACATAAGCGCGGTTCCAGCAAACAGTTCCAGTTTTGGGTTTGATGTTTAGAATTTGACAAGCAGCTCATGTTTTTTCCATCCCTATAGATTGGTGTTTACCAATGGTTCAGATCAATGTGTGTAAAAGCCAAGCCTTTGATCTAATTTAAGGTCCATAATGTTAAATAGCTAAAGTCTGCTGAATAATACTCGACTAACGATGTTAAAATTACTCTTCTAAATGACTAAACTATTCAATATTTCCATGTGTATGTGCTTACCTTTTTATTTAGAATGTTATAATTACCGTCAGGTCGGTTATAATGTTTAAATTTAGATTTCACATTTGTCTCTAAGATTGAGGCTATGTTTAGCTGTTAAAATAAAATGATTAATATACAGTACTTTGCAATATTTTTAGGTAGATGTAAAAAAGGGAATGTAATAGAAAAACAATAGATAATAGTCCTAGTTTCTGGACCTATTTCTGGTCTTTAAATGTCAGATTCTGAATTTAAATAGTTTTTTGTCTTATGTTTACATTTATTATCTACATTCTCTTCATTCTTACATCTTTGAATTGCGATTAATTGCAAAAAATGTGTGATTCATTGCTTTTTGTTTTGTTTTTGTTTTGTTTTTTTTCATTTGACAGCAGTAATATTAATATAAGTAACTACTTATTTTATTTATTTTTTGCCAATGATCAGAAAACCTGTTTGGAAACAGCCAAACTTGTTGTGTAAGTAACACGTGTCAGGCAAGCAATTTTGAAATCTTGAATTCTTGAAATCTGTTTCCAGACAGAGAATCTCACAATTTCATTGCTCCAATTACTGAAAGCAACACAAGAATTATTAGCTGCAACTGCTGCTGATTTTCCCAGAGCTACAGGTCCAAGCCACAAAACCTCTGCGTGCACACAAACACATACACTCCCTCAGAGCCTGAAGTCATATAGAAATTATGACACAGTCTTTTCCTTCAACCCTCCCCTCAGCCTTTCAAATAACCACATAAATGATCAAGTTAACGATTACTATCCAATCCCTGCATTGCAGCTCCTGCATTCATCTCTCAGAATATATAAGTTCTGAATATAGATTTTAAGTTCTTTTGCAGATGCATTCATTTCAAAAGATGTGTTCTGTTCAAACATCAAAAGGTCCCTTAAATGAGTAAACATGGATTATTCTGTTAGTGACGCATGCTTTGATCCAATCTACTGAAGGAAATTCAAGTCAGTTATTAAATTGTTTTGGGGAACTACAATAATACAACGGGTGCCAGGTTTTATGGTAATTTTTTTATGATCAGAATGCTGTTAATTCATCTGAAGGACTAATAATTTTCCAGCAGCAAGAATTCTCACAGTGCCATGATTCAAAAGAGTTCAGAATATGAAGTAAACGCTTCGTGTATATTCACCAGCACCAGCGCTCATGGAACTTATCCTTCAATCTAAGACGTTCTTCGTTTAGCAGCTTTGCTGAACATATCTTATCTCCTCAAATGTAATCCTAACACATATTCAGCATTAAAATCTGTCTGTGATAGGATCAGGGGTATTCATCTGAGACAGACTACTGTTTATTCATGTTAACATGGCTTAAAATGGGAATTCATTGTATAAAAGCCTTGAAAACTGTAAATCAAACTAAGAGGTACTAACCACTGTAGCAAAATTATTTGTACCCTAGGCTTTAGAAGGGGTTAAATATTTACCAAAGGCCATTGAAATTAAATGGGAAACGGCAACAAACATTTGAGAAATGTGAAACAAATCATAGTAAAAGTCTTGGGGGTTGGTTTATACAGCTTTTAGTGACAAAGATAACATTACACTGTCACTGGAACCTCCATAGCAAGCAGAATGTTTACTATAGCAAACAATGTACCATATCACTATCTAAGGAAACTCATACAGGCAGGCAAGAGGGTTGTTTAATATCATAATATTGGCATGAATAACTTTGTGTGTTGTCACTGAGTCCTCCATAGCAACCAAAAGTTGTACCCTGACAACCAATCCTTTTTGGTTATAATACTTTTAACACCAACATCAAACTTTAGCCATCTAGATCTACATTTAAATTCTACATATCCTTTTCTACACAATTTAAACTTTAAAAAGTTGAAAAATAGACGTTTATGTCAACGTTGGCCAAAAAAATGCAGTAAAACGTGTTACATTATGAATATTTTCTGTGTAAGACGTATGATTGACATTTATACCGTGCTCTGGACACTTTTCTCTCCCTGGTGGTTTTCCCATATTATTTCAGTATTAAAATAAAAAGAATACTTCCAAAATATAAATATACATGAATAAAAATGAATACATGAATAAAACTCTGGGGATGAACCTAAAAGTTTTAGATACCTAAGAATACATTTTACGCTATTCTAATCTGAAGATATAGCAACAAAAACAAGGTTTATTATTTCATTTGTTCATTTCATTCATTCATTTCACTTTTTCTAAGACTCATTCTCATATTTTTATATGTATTCACTCATTCTGCAGGTGAAAAGATTTTCCTTTGCATATACCTTATGCTTTGCTCAAAGATCTGAAGAATGGCTGAATGACAGAGTCCCAATATGAACATTACTCCACATATGTTTTCAGCAGATATTTTCTGATTTAAATTGATCTTAATCAAGTAAAAACAGTCCTCCTGGAAAAAGTGGGATTAAATGTGGCGGTGAAACATGAGAAACATGGTTTTGCCTTTGCTGCAGGGTTACATTAGTCAAACAATGAGGTGAAAAGAACAGAGACACGTGTCGCAGGGGTGTGACGGCTGTAATGACACAGCATCTATAAGAGATCATCAAACTTTCATGAGACATGCTGGTTATCTGCCACACTGGCTTGTTCTCACATAAGGGCTGCACATCTCTGGAGGAAAGCCACCTCTTCAGCTGATGCTGCCTCACAGCAGGACACACACCATCAGATCAGGTGACTTTAGATGAAATGGCCGAGGCTTCTTTGTTGTGCTGAGCACAAATAGAGATGAAGCAGCTCGTTTACAGCAGCAAAGGGAGACCAAAAGGTGCCTATACCAAACATTGTCTGAATTTCTTTAAATCAAATCCTCAAGACACCACTTTGGGCTTCAATACATCAAACGATATCATGTAGCAGGTATCATGAAGGAAAAGGTATAAATATTTTTTGTGCTTTAATGAAGACACAAGCCCAAGTCTGCTTTGACATCTTTGTCTGGGTGAGACCTTGTTGATGCAATATTGCTATCTTGTGCATTGTTGCTGTCCTCAATAAAGCTGAAGATCCCCCATCCAAACCCAACAAATCGGGTCAGGTTCAGGCGTGCATGTTAACAGAAGAGAGCTTGCACACACAGTGCATCTACATTGCAGTAATTCGTCCCAAAAGCGTGACAAACTGCAAAAATGCACTTAAATTGTGCAAAAAAAAAAAGCCAAATCCAATCAATTTAAAAGTAAACCTTACAGTTTTAAACAGTCAGACATGAGTTTAAGCAATTTTTAAGTTTAAAGCATCTAAATATTCCCTGTTTTTAAGTATTTTTAGTTTATTTCGACATAAATGGGTTCACACAAGAATAGATGCGATACAAACCCTCGCCTCATTGTCAAAGATGAAAAGCAGATATTTAGTATTTAAGTTTAGATATGTAGAACAGATGTTGCTCTTTTATTATGTTGATGTTGAGAAATTTCTGTGTTCATTATTGATTGATCTCTGGCTCAGGTTCAGGCTCATAAATAAGACGATAAATGAAATCAAGGCCTTTTTAGGCCCGATTACTGCTCTAGTGCTCACAGAATCAGTATTTCTCAATCTCACGTTGATAGCAATTTTTGATTGTTCCTCAGCAAGCTTCATGCTTCCTAAGCTCAGTATAATTCTAAACAGGAACTATGACTGGAAGCATTTCTTTGCTCTTATTATCAAGTGGTGTAGATTTCCAGATCCTGTTGCAAAGATGGATGTTTAACCTGCTTTTATTGAAATGAAGATCTTTTTTTTTTTCGATTTATCAATTGTTTTTACCAATCATTTTTAGAGATGTTGTTTGTACACAAGAGGGACATAAGCTGTTATTGAGGCTGAAATGGACAGCATTTGAAGGATTTGTGAATATTAAATCATCAGCTTGTGGGAAAGTCCATTTTTAAATGTCAAGTGCAGTTAATCCAGGTCACATGAGCGGCTAATATTTGTGGAGAGCAGAGAAGAAAAGCCTCGGGTCCAGACATCATTCTCTCCCGTCACTGTGTGTCATCCTGACTCTCATGGCTGTCACTTCAACAAGCAATCTGTGCTGTTGCTGTGCACACCTCATTTTCACTCGCTCAGTCTCGCTCTCTCTTTCTTCTCTCTCAAGTTTCATGTTTCCACGGCTCAACACACATTCACATGATCTCAAGTGAACCGTGGCTATTTGCCTTTTACTGATGCACTGTTTCTCCCTGTCTGTGTGCCTGATGCTTGTTTGGAACAGATACATCTTTGTGCAATAATGTATTCTTTCAATAGAGGCACATCCAATACTGTTCTGAAATCACTTTTCACTTATTTCTGGATCATGATGATCTATAAATGTTCATATTTATATATTTTATACACAACTTTGAAGTCAGTATGTAATATATTTGCATAAAAAGGGGAGCGCATAAACACTGCTCATTTTCTCACATGTGAAATTCACTTCTGGAAGAGGGACAGAAAACATAGGAAACATGGATAACAGCATTCTCTTGTGATCATTGATCATTGTGGGGGCAAAATAAAAAAAGGAACATGTATTGAGGTACATAATAAGGCGAAAATACATAGGAAAAGGGCATTTTCTGGGACTGTAGGTTGAGGTAGACTCAAATATTATTCATATTTATAATTTTATGAATTAGTGTTTATTATATCAACCGATCAATTGCATTAAATGATATCTAATGTACAACAGACATGCATTTGGAACACTCTCTACAAAAATAAGATAGTAACTCAGTAAACGCTTACCTGAATATGTTGTGGAATGGCATCTTTCTCTAAAAGCCAATGCATCCGGTTCACTTTATCACCATTTGGTTGCTACTTGTTTTAAAAACAGAAAGTTCCAAATGACCCAAACAAATTAACGATTTTGTTGTTCAAAATAAAGAAAACGGTTCAGATTGCAGCAGACAGAGACCAATGTATTTATATTAATATCTCAAAAGGTGATCTGTGGTGATCATTGTTAACAATGGGAGCTTAATCAAACAGGTGCAAATATTGAGGTACCAAAATAAATGAAAATTAAATTAAAAATAAAAATTGACCTCCAAAAAAATAATAATATCCCAAAAAATGTGTTTTAGGGAGTCGACCTAGAATATAACCTAGAACATAATCTATTTAGAATAATAAATCTTCAAATCTTGGCGTGATTTACACTGAAATTGTCATTTAGTCACGTTTAAAACTAAAACCTTCTTTGAAAAGTCTGCTGGAGAAGCATTCATTAACATGCTGTCTCTCGTAACATAAAAATCCTTTAAAATCACAGTTAGTGAATGTGAAAGAATATTTCAAGAGAAAGTCCATCCACAAGTCTTTAGGGACTTTGTCACCTTTGATGTAATAGAAATGAGAAATTGAGCTCTTAAGTCTTGCCCCTCAGATACTCGAAGGAATTCTAATCCCTCATATACACTCCGTCTGTTTCTCATCCTGTTTTATGTATGAATTTACTCCCCAAACGTTCTCCTGAAATTTGAAAAACTAAAGATGTGATTTAACTGTAAATTCTGTAAAAGTCTCATTTTCTACCAATTTTTACAAACACAATCAATGACTCATTGCTATTTTATTTATTTGATTTGAACAGTGCCTGTATTGAAAGTAGTCTTTACGAATGTGTGCTTGTGGCCCATGAGGGTAGATGCTAGTTTGAGAAATGAGCCTGATTGGATGGTTCATTTGTTCTCCTTTGTAGAGCCAAGCCGAGGCGCACTACAAAGGCAGCAAGCATGCCAAGAAGATCAAATCACAGGATTCCACGAAAAATAAGCCGAAAAGTGCCGCTGCCTCGGACAGTGGCACTAAGACAATCACCACCACCTTCGCCAGCAAAACCAGCACCAAAACCAGCACTTCCTCCTGCACTGCAGTCACTGCCAGCTTCTCTGAGAAACCAGGTTAAGATCCTCTTGTTCTTCTTCTTGTGCCCTCTTTTATGTGCTGGCTTTCATCAGGGTCAGAAATTGCCCATAATTGCCAAAAATCTAGATGCGATGTGTACAATTACATCAGCTTGGATCAGAGACTTTTGCTCCATTACTGCACAGAAAACAACACAGTGGTGCAATGACCTCTTCGTAATTTCTTAAAATCGTCTATTGGCCTCTTCAAAACAATATTGTCTTGGTCTGATGTTACATAACAGTCTGTAACAGACAATAAAGCTTCAGACATAATGTTGTCTATAAATCCTATAGTATTTTAATTCAGAAGACTTTTCAAAGTTATTTTATTCAGAATAAAAATTAGTCTCAACACAAACCCATATGTCTGATGAAATTTCTCCTTTTCAGAACAACTTTTGTGTTACATTTTACATTACATTTACTTGTCCCAAAACCAGTTATAATCCATGCTGATTCATTGTGGATTCAAATTGTTTGCATTTTGTTTACAAGCGCTACCATTGATTCTACACGTGATGTGTACAGACAGCAACAACGTGTCCAAATCTGTCAATGCGTAATTATGTTGGCTTCAAAAAGTGAACATATAGGTTTTCATCCCTCGCTTTGGACAAAAAAAAAATTATAGAAATGCATTTCCTTCTAGACCATTTGAACTAAAGCTACCAAACTTTGCCAAGACATCCAAACTGGTCTAACGCAGGTTGATATATCCTTTCAGACTGGACCACTAGGAATTCTGGAAAATTGCTGAGAATTCTGGGAATTGCCCATTTTCCAATGGCTTAACATGGGGTGAAAACATACCAATCACTGTGCAAAAGTATTTGAACTCTTGAAATTAGGCTCTAAAAGGGGTTCAAATTGACATTTGACTTTTAATGGCATTTGAAAATGAATAAAAAAAGGCAACGAAAATTGACAGCAACCTAGCAACCAAACTCTTGACCCTAGCAACCAAATTTTCTCAGCTTTGGTAAACGATAAAGACATGGGGGTTGGTTTATATTACTTATGGTGACAAAGGAAACGTTACATACACATCACTTAATCCACCCCCTCCCCTCTCATAGCAACCAGACCGTTTACTGTAGCAACCATCTTGGCATAACTCTATTTCAGCTAAGGAAAATCATAGACACATGGGTGTTGGTTTATTACTCATAGAAATTTGTATGGTGCCACTGACTTCTCCAAAGCAACCAAAAATTCTAACTTAGCTTAATTCTAAATTTATATATATAAAAAAAAATACTTTTAAACGCCACTTTTACCAACCAACGTCAAAGTTTGTTGACACATTCTATCCCTGTAGTTAATATTTTAATACATACATCTTGAATTCTTACCCACCTTAAACGGCATTTAAATGACATTCTATTTTAGTCTTCTGTTTACTGTGTTTACTAAAATGTATTTCTTTTTATCTAATTACAAATTAACCCGTTTAAAGTAACTTAAGTTCATATTACTTACAAATATGCTTTAATTTAAATGAAAACATTAGAGAATTGATGTCAAAAAATACAAAATTCTGTAGTTTAATAATGAAACATTATGATCAAAGCGTCATATCAACACATTATGTATTTTTGCGCTATTTAAGATAGGTTCAGTAGGTTTTTTTGTAGTATTATCTAATATGTGATCAATTTTCTTGTGGTAAAAAGATACTAGAAAGGTTTTTAATATAGTTTTGTTTGAAATAGCATGAATAATCCCAATTTTAAGCTTGCTAGATATTTTGTTACACAGCTTTTATTTTAGCTTGTATTTTAATTTTTAAACCAGTTTTTAAAGTTTGGAAAATAAATGTTAAAATGCATTTCTGACCCTGATTTCCATGCTTTTCTTCAAAGCTTTATATTGCATGCAGTCATGTTTCTTCTTGTGAAAGCACTTGAGGGAGAGTGAAGCATCTGCCTGGCTCTCAAGCGTGTGTTATATGTGTGTGGAGATTGGAAAGAAGTGACGCTGCTGTGACGGTAATCAGCCATATGTTTTAACATGCCAGCAGCAGATCACTTTTCTTGCAGCTGTGTTTTCTTGTTCCGTCATTACCTGCATATTGTGTTCCCTGCACACGATCCTCTTGTGTTGTGTCTAAATGTTTAATTATGGAAAACTCCAAATTGGTACGGGTTCTCGGATGCATGCTGGGATGCTGTTATGTTCCTGTGCCCACCCCCACATCTCCTCCTTGGCCTTTGATTTGAATGAATTAGATTTGTGTTACATTTCAAAGAACATAATCATCTGATCTTTGCCTCCTGCTGCGACCCACTCAATTCCAGGCCCTTGTGCCTGATTAAGAATCAAGACTGGGATGTACCAAGACACATTCCACCATGGGGGTGTCGATTTGGCTGTGTGCATCCTTTGAGAGCAGGTTCTTTCTCTCTAAACTTGGAGACAGATTTGGGTGCAGCTCATTTGTTAGGCAGTGGTGCTCTTCATTGATATGCAGTGTCTTTGTGGAAATCAGGCCAAATGAATGTCAGCCTGATTCACAGATGGCTTATGGGTCCTCGCTGTCAAGCCATTGTATTAGCACAGCGTTGAGTTGGAGGGTTGCTGCTGTTCCTGTCTCTCCACAAACCCTGGAAACACACAATGTAGTCAGATAGAGTTTACATGGGAAAACTTCAAGCTCTAAATCATTCAAATTGCTAGCTCTGGTGCTTTATGTAAGAGCCTGATTTATGTAATGTTTCAGGACTCCCTGTGTTGGATTATGCTACAATCTGTGCTCTGATTTAAGAAAAATGTTCTATTTATTCACATGTATGTTTCAGGTGCCTGGCAAGGTCAAATTGCTCCAAAAAACATATTGTTTTCACTGTGGCTCTGTTCCAAAACCTAGAGCGATAACTTCAGATGCTATGTATGCTTCTACATCTTTCAAATGTTGGTTAAATGTAGCCTTTGTTACTACCAGGCTATCTTTTGATTGAGTCCCCCTATGGAAGTCCAAGAGTTTGAACAGGAATATTTCATATTGGTGTACAAAACCATCCTATAATGGTCAAATGGTCAACCCTATAATGATATGTTTTTTGTTAATCCTTACAAGTCTTTAATACCCTCTAAAAATGAGATTATTTCTGTATTTGTGATGTCACAAATACAGAATCCCTCCCACAATTCTTAAGTCTTCTGAACCCACATTCATTCATCATCATACCTTTCGGGGTAATGGAGGTTATCTCCAGCTCAATTCAGGTGAAGGTACACCCTAGACATGTGGCCAGTCCATTGCAGGCCACTCACTAACTCACTCACTTGAAATTTAGATTATTCGATTAATTAGATTGCTCTACTTTGCCACCCCAGTGGTTAAAGTCTAATTTGTTTTTCTGTGACAAGATGCGAATTTGTGTCCCCATCAAGCCTTTGCATGGTCTACACCGGTGACCTGTGAACGCCATGAACCCCTCCACCGTAGCTTGATGTGTATCTCCAAAAAATTGTAACTGTACACACGTAGATGAGAACGTAATAGCCGTAGCGGGTAGCGTAATATCCGTTCGACTTCTAAACGAACATAGAAGAAGAGGAAAAAGAATAAACACAACGTCTTCTGTAGTACCCCAATTAAAGTGATTTGTTTACTGCAACAAAGTGTATGTGAGCGAAGAAGAAGCGGAGCATAACTACAACGCCAACTAGCGTTTTTGACGTGCTATGACAGGCCAATTACACACATTGGTTACGCATGGAGGAACACAACATTCTTGACGCAGAGGTATAAACTCAGTTTTCAGGTTATGGTCAGGGATGTTATTGATGATCAAAAATGAGAGTCATTGAATTTTGGTTCAAGCATCTTTGGTCATCTCAGAGTTTCAATGAATATGGCCATTCTCACTTGCTCAATGTTGAATACACAAGAAAAGCCACCTAGCAGGGAAGAAACCCCTATCTATAATGGATACAGTATCACATGAAAACAACAAACACCTAAAATTAAGACCTTATTTTATTTTGAGAGCAGGGGTTATTCTTCCATGGTTTTGTTCCTTTTTAAATTGACGGGGAAGGGTAAGAAAATGCTGTGAACTCTGTTTCTTTGTGGACGGCAAAAATGGGTTTTCCTCCACCTCTAGGAGGTGGTGTTTGTGGCTTACAACACATATAGGATTACATGCATTTTTCCTGTTTGTTCACCGGACAACTCAATGCTGAACACTCATTTTAAAAATGACACAATTTGACTCGTAATTGTTGTAATCAACTTCCACCTGTTGGTAATGTTTTTTTTTAGTTGATCTTTTTTTATTTTCCGGGCACGTGTGGACATAATTTTCTTTTTTACATGGTGTAATAAAAAACAGTTGACTGTTTTTGGTCTATTATGAATTATGACAGAACTTTTGAGAACTTAAGAACTAAGAGGGTCATTTCCAGCGTGTTCCTTTTCCGCTTTTGTTTCTTGAGGATTCACTCGAGAACAACTATGATAACCCTAGCAGAAATATTCCTGGTTTCTGCATAACTCACAGTGAAAGTTTTGAAACATAAACTAAAACTTGGAGAATTAAAATAAAGCAAAAGAGCAGCAGTTTGCGCCTAGAGGTTCAGGTTAGTGTCAGTGGGTGTAATGTCACTTTATGAGGGAACATTAGACTCTTCTGGCTGCTTTGAGTCCTCGGGGAGCATGAAAGCACGAGCAGAGAGTGACGTTCATATAAAGCAGCAGAGTTTTCCCTTAGAGGCCTGTTAGCGAGTGGGAGGAGAGAACCGGGATGCGACATTGAGAGATGCTGGAGCGTCCCGGGGCATCTAACACTGTGACAAGGGCACTGGGTGGGGGTGATCTTTGGGTCACGTCCTATCACATTACAGCACAGCAGACCTGAGTTTTCATGGAAATTACTCTCTCTGCTTAAATCTGTTCCAACTAGTGCTGGGTAATCTGGATTATTTTGTTTTTGTCATCTAAAGAATAACGTATTACTCCATAAACTGACACATGTAGATTTTTTAACCCAGATATTTCCACATTTTTTCAGCATTTCCTCCGAATGGGTCACTCTAGACGTGTCACTCCGCTACACCATTCTAGTTATCGCTTTGCTGCCAATGCGAAAGAATTGACCAACCAAGCGATAGCAACTAAAAGAAGAAGAAGAAACCCACAACGCTGAGCACACGCAACATTGAACATTATACTGTGAAATGAGTGATATTTGTATATGTATACACTCATTGGCCACTTTATTAGGTACACCCGTCCAACTGCTCTAACTAGCCAATCGCATGGCAGCAACACAATGCATTAGGCATGTAGACAAGGTCAAGACAATCTAGAGATTTAAGTGAATTTGAATGTTGGTGCTTGACGAATTGGTCTGATCCTTAGGGTTTACAGAGAACTTCGGAAAAACAGAAGTTCTGTGATTGCAAATGCAGTTATGATGGTAGAGCTCAGAAAAAAACCTGGTTTGAGCTCGTTGAAAAGCCCCCAGAAACACTCTGAGCCCCCAAAGCTGTTCGTTGGAAAAGCGAAGTCTGGCACTATGACAGTAGGGTAATAAGCTTGTTAATTGCTTCAGGCATGTTTGGAAGCTACAATTCTGTATCTGTCGAAGGAGGGTAGGAGTATGGGGTTGGAGTTTGACAACCCTGCCCTTTAGAGCCCGTTGTTGAAAGAAGACTCTGAAAGCAAGGTTTAATAAGCTTTAACAGGAAAACGCAGCTTTATTTAGCTTAAACATTACAGATGCTAAGGACATGCTGCATTGAGGAAAGAGCGGGGGATGGGAAAGAAGAGCTGTGAAGAGCCTTCTTGAGATCTGGAAACAAAAAAGGACAGAACCTAGTTGAGCAACTTTACTTTACAAGTAACTTGTAACGTCCTGTTTGTGATGCATTTCCTATTCTATCTCAGAAATCAATCAGAAAATTGGATTATAAATATTGGTTTTGTATTACACCATTAGTCTAATGACTTGGTCCAAGCCATGGCTCATAAGTTACAGCTCGTCTAGTTCGTCCGTGCCTGCCACTCACACTCTTGATACTCAGCAAATCCAAATAATGAAAAACATCTCATTAAATTTGTTTTAATAAGTCATTCTTAGACTAAATGACCACCAAATTGCATTACAATCTACTCAGCACTGGTTGTAACTGATCTGACAGACACAGAGTGGTTAGCTTTAGTGTAAGGCTTTATTTCAAGCCATAAAGTGAGCAGGAAAAGACAGAAATAAGCTGAAAAGGCTTCGGCACACTTTACTGCTCTAAAGCCTTCACTGCTTTGAGATTTGCTCTTAAAATTTTCTCTCTCTAATGTTCACAGAGAAAAACTTAGAGCCACTGGCTGCACAGAAAGTCCCAGGCTCCCCGCAAGCATTTGTGCCCTTGGCGACATCAACGGCTAGCTCCTGCGAGACAGCACCAGCTCGGGGAAGCCCACCCACAGAGCCGACAGGGCACCCTACAGTCCTGAAAAACACCTCCAAACCAGCAGCCGTGCCAAGTACCCCAACAGAGCCCAGCGTTGAGTCTGAGGAGGAGAAAGCCAAGAAGCTCTTGTACTGTTCACTCTGCAAAGTGGCCGTCAACTCCCTCTCACAGCTGGAGGCGCACAACACAGGTGTGGAGAACATCTGGAATGGCTTTCTTTGGGTTTGCTCCGAGCTGTGTGTTATTCTTTATCATGAAGGATTCATGAAGTGACCCTCCGAGGCTCTGGAATGTGGAAATGTACTTGCAGATGAAACATAAATCAAAACTAGTGTGAGGCTCATCGTTGGAAATGTATGAATAGCTGGAAAATGGAGATGGGGTCCCCACCAGACATAATTCAAAATACTATTACTTGAGGACTATTACTTGGGGACTAATTACATTTTAAGTCATGGACATTTATAAAGTTAATTTTAATTTTTCCTGAAAACATTGAAATATTTAGTGAGTTTTAATATGCTGACACTTTGCACTAGCAGTCATATCTGGGCTGCAGGCACACTGAAGCTAGTTATGGTATGTTCATAAAAAAGTATTTTACAGCATTTTGACAAACTTTTGTTTATTATATTAATATTTAATGGTCGTGATAATTCCATTTTTTTTTCTGGCAGAAAGATTTGGATTTACATTAGCAAGTCTACTTGAAATTGTCCAGAAATGTGCAAAATTTTTTGGCTGGTGTGAAAAAAAAGAATGCACAAAATTTAAATATAAAAAGTGAACAAAATATAAATGTAAATCAATCAATATTTGGTGAGATCTTTGCCTTCAAAGCAACAGAAAGATCTACAACACAGCATTTAAAGGAACTCAGGAACTCTCTTTCTCATGTCGTTTGGTCTCCGCATCCAATACTTTTACATTGAAGATGGTTCAAACCAAACCACTTTAGGCTAATCTTGACAAGTTCCTCCCAAAACTTGTTTTGTAAACATCATTTCTTTGACTTATACTTCTGTGTTCAAGGCTCAAAACACAAAACGATGCTGGAGGCACGGAATGGAGCAGGTCCCATTAAAGCTTATCCAAGACCCGGGTCCAAACTCAAAGTTCAAGCCACGCAAATAAACAAAGGCTCGGGCCTACAGAACAAAACCTTCCATTGTGAGATCTGTGATGTACACGTGAACTCCGAAATCCAACTCAAACAGGTATTGAGCTAATTTTTTGATGGATGTGTTTATTAACCTTGTATAAATGAGTACTTGGACTATATACAGTTTCGGAATGCCAGGTGCCATGTTCTCCCTGAGCAAATCCCCACAAATCAAGGGACTAAAGGTCTCTACACACCGATCCGAATTTTCAGTCTGAAGTTTCATACAAGAATGCACCTCACTCGAACCATGGGCACCAACGGAACATCACAAATCTGACCGGATGAGTGGTGTCAACGAAAAAGAGTTCGCACCGCCATATCGGATCCGTTTCGCACAATCAGAAAAACCAATAAAAGCTGGATCTTTTGATGCTGTGAGTAGGACGTAAAAGAGCTACTCGGTGGCACTCGTCCCACATTTTCACAGCGACACTGTAAAGAAATAGCGCACCCCTTTTTTTGTCAAACAGCTCCCTGTGATCAACTACCAACAGTATAAAGTGTTCGATGCGATTTTTTCAATGGGTTCTTTTATTTCTGTTATCATCTTCTTCTTTCCTGTTTCCCCATGTAGAGTAGAGTGCATCGGTTGTACCACAAACACCATCTTCAGGCAGGGGGCAGTATTGCATCCAAAGTTTCTTAAACCAGATGAAGAGCACCCTGCTGAGAAGCCATTCGAAAATTCTCAATTCGTGTTGGTGTATAGATCCGGCCTTGATGCCGCTTTTCCATCAAACTGTTGTGTAACAACACGCTGCCAACTTAACCCGCCTTTGGGGGAGTTTCCTCAGCAATTTGTTCCCTTTGGCAATATGTTTTTTTTTTCTTAACCGTTTGGATGAGGTTATGCGTGTCACGCCAACCTGCTGATTGCTAACTGGTCAGTTGTGGAGATCAATGAGTGTCCAGAAAGAATTGTCACTGCCACATAGTTTCAAAAGCACACAAATCTACCATTGGTTCGAGCATGGACAGACAAGGAGGTGCAGACCTTCCTTTAGCTGACGGCAGAAGATCGTTCCCAGCGAAGTGTTTGACGGAGATGATTTCGTACAAACAGATTTGCCGACTTTTTTCACTGTGATGTCACCAAGATGAACTAGAATCACATATTGCATATTGAGTGATGCATTTGTTTAAAATAAACCACTTATATCCAACGCAGAAACACTGCAAATTGTGATTAGTGAAGCTATTGAAATCCAGGTGAAAAGTGGCATAAAATCACAAAAGTGAGCTAGAGAACCCTGTATCCCTAACTCTGAATGATAAGCGGCTTAGAAGACAAAGATATTTTGTGATGTTCATTCATTGGTTTGGTTTAGCAAGTCATTTTAAATAAAAACTTAAATAAAACCAGCCAAGTCATAAGTCATGTCTTATTTTTTGTCTTACAAGTGTTCTGTGTGGCCATCACTTGTAGCATTGGTGGTATAAGAGAATGCTGATTCACTGCTGGGGGATTTCTCTTATTGATGTTGCAGGAGCTGCAGGTGGTTGCCACATCGAATTCCTGTAATACTGGAGTTTTGTTTTCTTTGTGTGATGAAATCATTTTGCACATGGTAAACTTGCTGTTTGTCTAACCATTGCTAAAGAATGACAGATTTTTATTTATTTATTTTTTTTGCCAGCACATCTCAAGTAGGCGGCACAAGGACAGAGTTGCAGGCAAACCCACCAAGCCCAAGTACAGCCCGTACAACAAACAGCAGCGCAGCTCCAGCTCTCTGGCAGTAAAGCATCCTTTCTTTGAGTTCTCTGTGATAATGTGCTTTCATCAAGAGATTCTCTCCAGGCTGACAAACACCTCTCAGAGATGCTAATGCTTCACAAGGGTTTAATGCTCACTTGGCAGTTTCGTAACGATATGTTGGCAATCTGTATCAATTTGCTGTGTGCAGCCGGGTCATGTCTGCGTTCTTGTTTGGCAAAAATAGAATGGTGATTGAGGACAATAAGAACGTCGCAATAAAAATGATTTGATTTATTTACAATCACGAATCAAACGAAATGTGATAAACGGCACTAAAAAATAGATGGCTAAAGTTTGTACACAAACTTTGATGTTGGCTCTTAAAAGTGACATTGCAAATGTTTATTTTTTTTAGAAATATTCTCAAAGTCACTATGAGTAACATAAACAAACCCCTAGTCCTCTATGATTTGGTGTGGTTGCTAGGGTAAACAGTTTGGTTGCTAGGAAGCTGTTAACAGTGTCATCTTTTTAGATGCCTTTTCCTATTTATTTTCAATGTACACTACAATTCGATTGCCTAGAAATACTTAAGCGGTACCAGTTTGAAAAGAAAAGTCGGTGAAAAGATAAGAAGTTGGTGGCGCTAGCCCAGAACGTCTTGGAGGACATTAGTTTAGAGTGTTGTAACCTTCAAATTTGGCCTTTATTTAATGATATGAAATGAATCATTTTGATAAGCTTGGGCTTGTTTCATCTGTAAGGGCAAAGTGAAAGGCATCCAATAACAAACACCATAGGAACAAATGCCATAAATACACCATAAAGCTACATTTTTTACTTCTTCGTCCTACACAAGGCCTATATAAGGTGACGCACACCTCCAAAAAAAATCGAGTGGATTCACATTGTAAGCTCTGTGATTGGTTGGTTTAGTTGCGGGTGTCTTGATTGACATCATATATTGTCTGCAACATGAGCGCAACAAACCAACATGAGCTGGAAATATAATAATCTGTCGGTATACAAAGATTGGCAGATAGTTTATTATATAAACTTTGTCTTGTTTATCTATAAAAACTAGTTCTCCAAGCGAAACAGCTCACTAACATTTACGATATCACAGGCAGGCTTGTAGACTTGACGCAGAAGCATAAATTGGGCTTAAGTGGAATGTTACAGTAGTAAAAAGTTATAATGTTCTGTATGCATACTACTTAATTCTTACATTATTTATGGTAACCATGGAATTATCATTGTAGTATCAATAATAATTCACAGACATTGTTCTAATGATTTCATGAATTACTTTCTCTGTTTCCTTCAGGCCAAACTAGCGATCCAGAGCGACTTGGTCAAGCCCATCTCTCCGGCCTTTCTCTCCTCACCTTTCTCCCCAAGCACTGTACCATCCATCGCCCTACACCCCCGCCACAGCTCCACAATCTTTCAGACAGCCTCTCTGGCACCCTCCTTCTTGCGGGCTGCACCGGGCCCCATTCGGCCCTCACCCGGGTCCATTCTTTTTGCACCTTACTGACCTCTCTGGGACTCCTTCACCGATAATGATGGGTGTATTTATTAAACCTTGATCCTCCACCGTCCTCAGACAAGAGAAGGATTATGTCTCGATGTAATGAAGAAAAAAATGGTAAAACTGCTTCCTGAAAGACTTGAAATATCATGGTCTTCCTTTTCAAACTGAGCATATTTCCTGAGGCGCTCTCCGGAACAATCCCGAACCTCAGCACTGGACACAGGGTGGATGCTGGATGGTTTGAGGTTGCCAGGGAGCCTGTGATGCAGTTTCTTGTGTCCTGTCTTGTGTCGTGTTGTCTTTGAGCTCAGTCACCGGTGCTTCTTTTATAGGTACCTTTCATTTAGTTCTAACCATTTACAAACAATTCATGGCTACATTCTCACTGCAGATAACTGTGGCCAAAATTCTTTTTCAAAGACCTTTTCATAAGTAGGTTTGAATCTTAGATCAATCAGATAAGCCTGCACAAATAGGAATGGGCAAATAGGAAATATGAGTTCAAGTGAATTCTGTTCTCAGGGATGTTACTTTGAAAGCCCATTTCCTAAAGGTAAAAAAGTAAAAATGGCTTAAAAAGTCTAAAATTTGAGATAAAAAGTAGAAATTTTGAGAGTCAAACTTGAGATAAAAAAGTTGAAATTGTGAGATACAAATGTCAAACTTTTGAGATAAAAAGTAGAATTTCTGAATTACAAAGTTAAACATTGAGATAAAAAATGGTAAGTTTGAGATTTGAGAATTTTGACTTTTTACCAGATTTTTTTTTTACATTTTATCTGAAAATGGAAACTTTTCATCTGAAAATGTAACATTTTAAGCCAATTTAATTTTTTTTAACCTGGCAGACATGGACTTCCATACTTTAGAGATATTGTATGGTAGGAAAAGAAATTAATGGTGTAATAAAGGACTGCCTTCTATTGCAGGTATGGATTAAGCAACTTACCTACAAGGCCACACCTTTCTCATTGAGTCCGAGTGGCAAAACAAGTATAAAATGGTTGTAGGAAAAGTGCTGAACTATGAGTTAATCTGCTAATTAATCATTAAAAAAGAATTAGATTTGACCGTGATCCCCACGTCTAACCAGATGTCAGTGCCAGAAAAGGGGTTTTTACATTTACATGCTCTTGATCTTGTGCTCTGCATTTAACCCATCTAAGAACACACATACTTGTGGGGATCTAACCAGCAACCTTCTGATTACCACCCTGTTATGACTTGTAGTGTGAATGTAGCTCATGAAGATCTTTTAAAGTGGTTTCCAGACATCCTTCAAATGCCTGGAAGAAACTTGAAGGTGATGAAAACCTTTGATCTTGTGTTTGAATTGAACTTACTCTTTAATACCAATTTACTTTAACCATCATCTATGTCCAAACAGGTTTTTTTGGTCCGAGATTGGCTTTTAACATTATTAAAACATCATCATAGACATTAAGTGTAATTACATCACCAAATTCCATTTGGTTTTCACTTGAGGTTTGGGGTGTCAACATGCCTTAAATGAACACTATTTAAAAAAAAATTGGAACAGTAAATTGACCTTAAGGGAGTCATATGTAACAATTTTATTTACAATTATCTTTTCACAAGTGCTCACACTTGGCTTAACGGGTTCTCTTTCTGTCATTAACAGCCTGTTTTCACCATAAATCCAGCTCTGTTTTTGTTAGTAGGAAACTGCACCTTTCGTCTCGATGATGTCCTCGTTCGTCAGGAGATTGTGCTTAAATCTCTGATGATGCAATAATGTATAGATCATGAACTGTTGATATTCTCCATAGTTTATTTAATAGCTACCTACCGGGATGCAATGCAACATGAAGAAGATAGAGGTACTTGATTTGGTACTTTATTTTTAGAGAACAGGAGTGATTTCCATTCGATGAGAATCCTTTAAATGGCTGTGGAATGTCATTTTCCATAGTGCATCAATGTATGTATGTATGTATGTATGTATGTATGTATGAGATTCTGTACATAAAGATACATTTTCAATAAAATAATATATTTAATTCATGGTTTCGGCTCATTGATGGTTTGTTGAGAAAGTGGTGTTTTTCAATATTTTAATAATAGCTCAAAAGTCCAAATTTTTAGATAAAAATCTAAAATTTTAGAAAAAATGTGAAATTTTGAGATGAATATACAAATTTATAGATTTTGAAATACAAAAGTCTGAATTCTGAGATACAAAAGTCTGACTTTTGAAATAAAAAGTTTAAATTTTGAGATAAAAGTTGAAATTTGGAGGTAAAGAATCTAAATTTTGAGACAAAAAGTTGAAATTTGGGGATCCAAAAGTTGGAATTTTGAGATTTTGACTTGCTGGCCCAAAAATTCCTTGTGGTTCAACTAATAATGCAAGAATTTCACTGTTTCAAACATTCCTTTATCTCTTAAAGGTCATCACACTAGTGTGTCAGTGAATTTGAACATGGAGGGGAATGATTAACTCAATATCCAGAAATGAATGTCAACAATTTGACATTTATATTATACATTTTTAAAAAGTGTTTGACGGAGACCTTATTATCTCAAAATTTGCATTTCTGATGTTAGCGGGCACCTTTGGGATGTTAGCTTGATCATTTTCTCTACCTTTGTTCAATAACACTAGATCATATCAAATCATTTCAGCTTAATATAATGTAGTTTAGTCAACAACAGGTTCTTTGGGACATGTAAGTATTTTAATTAAATATTGAGAGCTCTTTCCAAAACATTGAGGATTAAATTTTTTCATGAAATTCATTAAAATGTACAAAAAATACAAGTTTGTGAAATATGGAGACCTCTACATTAAGCATTTCATATTCACGTCAGTGCCTTATAGAAATCTTCAAAATGCTTAAGGTAGAGCTTTACATATTTTAAAAAAATGCATAGAAGAATTTGCCACAAACATTATTTCTATTGGTTGTGCCATTCATCATCTTGCCATTTCTGTCATTCCTTGACTTCATTTGTCATCAAAGTGCTTCTGTAACTAATGCCACTTCAGTGCTGGACAGATCAGGTTCTGTGATCACTTGAAGGAATGGCCGTGGCCTTCACCTCTGCGTTTCACCAGGATCGGGACAGTAATGCTGGGTGACAGATGACACTCAATCCTTTTGACATGCTTCCTTCAAACTTAGAGAGAAGCCGATCAAAGCTCTAATTCACTGGGTAAAGCAGGGGGACTAAGAAAACCTGAGTTGTGTTTCATGACACTGAAGAAACCATTATAAATTATGTTTACAAATGTTACAAGCCACATAATTATCCTCCGATTGTTTAATTATTATGTGTAATTATGTTAGGTTGATATTGCTGTGTATGAATGTATGCAGTTTAAACATGAAAATCACTATATTTACAGTGAACACACCACACTATGCCCCATCCAATTGTTTCTTTAAATCCTCAACCGATTTTGATGATATCATGCCAATCTGTGCTCATTATCAGTAACCAACCACATGAATATGGTTCAGTAGGTGCCTACTCCCTGTTCTGAGTAGGCAGCTGCACAAACATGCAGCCATTAACTGTATGTTTCATTGTCAATCTCTTTAATGTCTCCAGCCTATGTTTACCTAGGGGGACCTCAAAAGAAAATCTCACTATTCTGGATGTTTGGACCCCATAAACCAGTCTGTTATTTATTGTTATATGTCTTTAGTTTAGATTTCTCTCCTCTGTTCTCTCCTCCTTTGTTTTTCCATCATGGAGGGTTTTTTTTTTTTGTTAAACCCTTTTTTTTATCCTCCCATGCCATCTCCCATCTCCGCCATCACTATTGAGTAATTTGTTTGGGTTGTGTTTTCTACTCTGAAACCTCATTGCACAGGAAATTGCAAAAAATGAATCCTGACACAAATAATGAGTAATTTAAAGAAGAATACGTCCTGTATTGAGCGGAATATTGAAAGCCGCTGCTCCAAAAATTTCTACGGTTGCATTCCTCATGTTGTTTCCTATAGAAGGGTCCTGCAAGAGTCGATCCAGAATGCTGATTTGATTACACAACCTTTCATCTACAATACATCTGTCTCCAAAACATCATTGTTTGTCAAAGACTTGCCGATTCACCCTGTACTTTTGAGGCCAGATCATTGAGTGCCCCGGTTATTCATGGCGTTTACTTGTTTTCAAAGAGCTCTAAGAGTGTTTTGTGTCAAAGTCAATGAGTCCAGGTTGAGCTGTAACACTATCGTGAGTCATTTCAGTAAACACGTTTCAGAAAGAGGTGCTAGATGCTTTTATAGTTGCATTCATCATTCTTACGTCTATACAAAGCAACTGTAATCAGTGTTAAAAACGAGGGAGGAATTATTATCAGTGTCCTGTTCACTCAAGCCTTCTCCGAAAATACATAAAGAGCTGCTGGCAGTGAAGTAATGAAATATAATACCAGTCAACTAATGCTGGCGGCCTTTAAATCCTCTTGATGGACAGCACAGCTAGATTTGAGTACCCAGTGCTCAACCGGCTATGGCTATTGGAGTTTGAACTCAATTCTTTGGCAAATAAATCAGCTGGAGATCTTAGCATGGAGACATTATTGTGCCATGGAGTGAAAAAGCACAGCTTTGTGTCTGCGCTCAACTGAAAGGGCAGTTAATCCTCACTGTTTGTTCACAATCTCAATAAGACCTCCAATCATTTGTCTTCAATAAGACCTGGTGGGAACTATTAATCATATCTCTTGTGGCCCCTTGCTGACGTGTCGAGCTCATACGATGCTCCTTCATCAATCAGGAGTTGGTTTAGGGCTTAAAAACATACACACGCACACACATATCCCTCCAAACTCAACACCTACACAATTGTGCAGGTGTTAAACAAATGTTACACAAAAACACTCTCAAAATTGCCATGCTTATCATTCATTTTCATCTATGACCAAAATGAAGACTCAACAGATACTCCATATCGACTTTGTATACAAACTATATATATATATATATATATATATATATGTATGTAT
>SRMA01025643.1:84701-106313 GCA_007224835.1 Danionella cerebrum
CAAGCAACATTTAGTACAGTTTATCTGCAGTAGAGATTTTATCACTTAAGACTACCGAAGCATAAGCAACTGCAATAACTTTGACGTTGTTATTGTTATTTATTTGTTGTTTATTTTTTGTGGAAAGTATCAAATATGTTATTTATAAGATTCACAATAACGTTCTGTCTAGCCAGCAATACCCAACTTGTTCCTGCTATGTCTGACTAAATATTGAGTCCTACATTTTGATTATAAATTATCTGTTTGTAAAGTAGTTTCCAACATATTTATGTAAAGTGTAGTAAAGCATGCAAATAGTTCATCTGAAGTTCATATATTATATCTACCATTCCTCCATCACACGACCAAACTAATCTGTTGTTGTTCATCCCCATTTATACACTCGCATCTTGCATATTTATTCCAGATTGTCCTTCTATTGTGTGTTCCTTTTAATTCCCAGTTTGGGTAGCACAGATGCCCCATTGCTTTGCGTCTGTCAAACTGTCCTCGGGGTGACAGCCAGTAATTACACATCAGCACAATTACTCAACAGTCCACTTGAACAATGGGCTGAGCTTGCCCTAGCTCCACATCTGCTCATTACGGCGGTATCCTCAATTTGAAATCCAGTGGCAAACTGCGGTGAGGCTGCAGAAACTGTAATTTCTTTTGCCAGCCCAATTCAGTCCAACTGCTTGACATAAACATTTCTTTTATCATGTGAGATCTTTGAAAAGGGAAGTTTAACAAAGCAAATAAAACTAATCAAAATATATGCATTCCTACAAGCTGACGTTTCTTATCCCTTCTAAACTCTCAGTATTTGTCTTCAGCTGAGTTTAATGTAAATTTGGATGAACACAGTAAAGGGGTCATATATTTTTCACTCAAACTTACTGGTCACTTCTTTATTTTCACAGTGCAAGAACCTTTTTTGGACCAACCCTAACTTTTATGTGATCCCTAAATCCATCCATCTGTTCCCATCCACATTTTATACTCATCCAATTTTCCATCCGTCCTCTGTTTGACTGTATGTCTGACCGTCCATGCATCCATCCTTCCAACCTCCATTCCATCCATCCATATTTCTCTCCATCTATCCATCAGACCACCCCTCCATCCGACTGCCCTTCCATCCATCCATTCGTCCATTCGACTGACCCATCTGTCTGACCACCCTTCCATCCATCCAACTTCCGATCTGACCACCAATGCATCCATCCTTCTGACTGCGGTTCCATCCATCCACCCACCAATCCATTGGTCTATTCGTCACTCATTACCTGGAAGATTTGGCAATTGTCTCTAAATCATTTTGAACCCACACTGGACATGTTCTACGCAAACCCCAGAGTTCGTTATTGGTTAACAATCCCTAAAGATCAGTGTTATTTAAAAAAATATTAAATATTCAATCATGGTATGTTCACTTTTGCCCAGCCAAGCAGATATCACATTAAAATGACTGGCATCTGTGTAGCCATAGATTTCAGTCATTTGCACTTGCCGAATGGCATAGCTAAAAGAATAGCGAAGGACTTCAGTAAACTTCTTGTTTTGTTAGATAAGATACTTAAAAAAAAGTCTTGGTCACTTTACCCCATGGAAAATGGACATGTTTAGGCTCTTTGTTAAGAGATGATCCAGAACACGGTTTGCTCGGTTACCAAACAGAGACATCTAGTGGCATCTTTGTTGGATTTTCTAAACTTGAAAAATGTGCCTATACTCAGCTAATATTATTACTGTATTACCATAGCAACTGGACCCATACATCTATTTTTGGTTCCCACACATCTACACCTACATACTTTTCTTCCCTTCCCCTTTCATGCATCTTAACGGCTTTACTGTGATATAACATGAGTTAATAGATAGTTATTTTAAACTACCATTGGGATGTCTACATGGTTATCACATTATAGTGACACTTTGGTATTCAGTTCTTGCCACTAAATTTAGACATTGCTCTTGCTTTTCATATAGCTTTCCACAGTCGTGTTTAATCTGGAATGAATACAGATGCTGTATAAGTTTTCTTCTTCTAACAGCTTGGTCTCTCACTGCCTACATTAATGAGAGGGGTCATGGGAGATCAATACATTCATGTTGGAAAGAAAACTGTTTTGTAAGGCTTCTTATTCAACCAGGCCGCCTTTTTTGCATGGAGTTCGTCTGCTTGAGTGAAAAGATCAACCGAGTTGTCCAAAATTGTCATCGGATTGAATGTTGAACTTTCAAGGTTTTAGACATCCAGTTTAGTTAAACAATATACTAAACTATATAAAGGTAAAAGTTTCCAGCAGTTCTGTTTGGATTTTAAGCCATTCCTTTTTAAATAAATAAACATTTGGAAAAAATGGCTCCAAATGGAATGATACTATTTAGGAAATTTCACGTTTGAAATTGTCGTAGTTGTGAGATGGTGGAAGACAATCTTGTAATTAACTTTGAAGAAGTTTCATGGAAGAGGTGCTGCTAAAAAAGCTGTTGATGTTGGAACAAGCCCAGCTACTTATGTTTGCACTAAAACATAAGAACAGGGGTTCAAAAAATGGCAGCAGGTGCTCTGGACTAAGTCCAGATATATTGAAATATTTGGCTATAGTAGAAGGCACTTTGTTCATTGAAGGATGGAGAGTGGTACAATATACCATCTGCTTGCAAAAGTTATGCATGGCTGAGGTTCCTCGAATGCTTAAAAGCTGCATTTGGACATTTGGTCAGGATTAATGGTGATAATGACTCAGTGGTGAAAAATATAGGCAGATACTGATCCATCATGTATCAGGAAAGTTAGGGCCCCAAATGACAGGCCCTCATTTATTCTGCAAAAGGACAATGACATCAAACACACAGCTAAAGTCAGTAAGAACTATCTTCATCAGTACTCAAGTACTGGGGGTGATGGTCAGGCCCCCACAGAGCCCTGATTTTAAGAGACAAAAAAACAGGAGAAAGTCTAGATGTTTAGAAGAGCAGATTTCCTTCAAAAACAGTGTGCAAAGGGTGGTTTTCTTTTGCTCATTCACTGCATTTTGTTCATTGATGAAAGTAATAACACTTTTATTTTTGAAAGCTTTCTTTAGTTAGCAGCATTTTTTTCCACATCTGCCTAAAGCATCTACACTCTCCTTGCTCCCTCGTCATTTTGGTAAGGTCCACTTGATGTCAGTGTTACTATTGTTAACTTCACATACATCAGTTTGATTTAATGTACGCACTGTACGTTTAAGAAACAACAGGCTCCGCCCCTTTGCAATAGACACACCCCTTGCCCGTCATATGGGAGGAGCTTTATGACCAGGGTCAGCCCCTTTCAAACAAAACACAACGTCGAGCTTCTTCTCTCTACCAAAGGCGATTTAAAAAAACATATCGACTCCGGGGGCAGAAACGGAGAAAGGTAATATTAATTTTCTCATATTACCACCTCAGTCTGAGATTGCGGTCAGCGAAAGCACATGGAGGATGTCTACGCGACTTTAGCAAGGCTAACAATAACAGCTTTCTTAACGACGCTTATCAAAGAGGAGTTGTCATGGGGCTGCCATGCATTCACTACTAACATCCACCGCAGTTATATTAGTCATGCATTAACCCCAACGGAATGAAATATAGGTCATTGCATGCGGGTCTGCGGCTTGCATGCGCGTGCCAGGAGCCATGCGCGCTGCAAGAAACTGGCATCATTATCATAATCATTGAAGGCCAAACTGAACCAAACCGTGGATTCATGTGTCATTCTGTCCACCACTCAAAATGTATTGGAGATATTGTGGAGAGAACATGTAAATGTCTATATGCATAGAGGTGGATCCCCTTCTTTGTCTCGCCTGGCCTCACAGCACTGTAACTCTCAGCTGTTGGTTTGATTCCAGCCCCTGATTCAACTGCTATCCTCCTTAAGAGTCCAAATCACTCCCAAAGCTCAGTTCCTAACTCCTTGTATGTTTTACATGTAACATAAGTGCATTTATTATTAGATTTGGTTTCTATTTTAATGTACAGTACTGTGGAAAAGTTTTAGGCAGGTGTGGGAAAATGCAAACCAAGAATGCTTTAAAAAAAATGGCAGACTGCAGAATAAGTCAATTGTTAGCATTCAAAACAGCAGCAATTCTTCTAGTTACACATGCAAATCGCCTGGAGGGTTGGTCCAAACATCATCTAGAACTAACCCATGGTAAAACCCTAGCTTTTTCACATCCTTCTGTCTCTTCGTGTAATCCCAGACGCACCCAGTGATATTGAAATGAAGGACTCTGGCGGGGTTTCACTTCTAGTACTTCTTTGCATTGAGGATAGCTCCTAATGACTGTCTCTATGTTTCAAGTCATTGTCCTGCTGAATAATACCTTTGACCCAACCATTTGCCTTCTGGTGGATAAATATCTTCCTCTACTCCTCAGTATTGATAACCCCATTAATCCTGACCCAATCCCCAACTCCATTTGTAGAAATGTTGACCTCAACTTTTATGTATCCTCCACCTTACTTCACCGTCACCAGCAGACATTCATTATTGTACTGCTCTCCAGCGCCAGCTATTGCTAAATATTTCAAATTTCGACCATGCACACCACATTTGAGTTGCTCTGCCTCATTAGAGGTTTTTGAATGTGTAGACCATTTATGATCAGAATACTCCAAACACTAGATGGGTATACCTAGGTTCCACGGGTTTCTGCCAGTTCAAAGGTGATTGTAATCCTGGACACATTTCTAAACTTTCTTGGCCGACCACTACACCCGCATAGCTTGTTTTTTTTGTGCTTCGTCAAAAGAGTACAAACAGCATATCTTTAGTCTGCTTTGTAATCTTTATCTAGGAGAGACCTTGTTGAACCAGTATAACTACCTTAAGTCTTGCCATACGAAACTATTTCTTATTCTACAAACCTCCTATACAGCTATTTCAGATCATGACAGGGTTTCAATCTACTTTTGTCATTGAGCATTAGCAGCTGTTTGGTGCAATTGGCACCAACTTTTTCCTTTGAAGGAACACCAAATTTGTTCAATATTTTTTGTTTACTCACTTTGATTTTTTTCTGAATGCTTTATTCACAGCATCTTTCCTGACTAAAACTTTTTCACGGTATTTTATTCGTCTCGTTCCCTTTAATTTAAATAGTCTTGCTCTAGAATCAGTGCATTATATGTTTAGATTTGCTTTAAAACAAAAAATAGTGCATTACAGTCTTTACATTTCAGTTTAAGGTGGCACTTTCTCTGCCATGAGACCCAGGTCTTATAAAAAAAAAATCACATCCATCCAATATTGCGGTCGTCTGTAGTGTTTGGGATGGAAGTAACATAGTTGATTTTTTTTTGTAGTACTGTACAGTTTATATGCCACTATCTTACCGTTTAAATCTGAGGGTAGTGTTTGAACCAGTTTTGCGATTGATGACAGTGCACCATGTTTATTATGCTCTACATGACTTTTGTTCTTTGGAGAGATCTGCTCAGAGAAGGATATTGGCAGAGATTTGCATAGGGCTTGGTCAGTGAGTTGCATGGTAATGCATTGTGCAGCAGTGCAGTGTAATACATGTAATGGTCCAAACCAAGGCACTTTTGCTTGCTCTCAATCCAGGTTCCTGCTCATCAGCAAAGCTTATAATCACTGCTGAGTTGTCTAGATGACGTGCTTCTGTGCGTATATTGGCTTGTGTTGAGTACAGTTTGTCAGGCCAAATTTTTCTTCATTATTTCCTTCATTTCTTTGTTTTAGAGCATTTCAGGAGTTCATAAAGAGCTGAGGAATGTTTATATCACCAACAAGCTTTTGAAATATTGTTTTTTGCTCTACCAAATGTCCCGTTCTCTTATGGATCTCTGCAGAACATGGGACTGGAAGGAGTTGCGTGAGATGGGATCTTGTTGTGCTGCATCACCATAAAAGGTAAGACTGTCAGATGTCAGCTTTTTTCGTCAACATTGTGTTCGCACAAAACCTAGTGTGTGTCAGCTTTCACGCTCAGAATTACCAGAATTACCATTCCAATTTATTGAAATGGTTGATAACATTATTTTTTTTACTTTAAAATGGCAAAATTGAATAAAAAAAAAATCCTGATTTTTAATAAAATGTCTAAATATGTGCAATGCAGATTGACTGCATTATGTACATGTCGTAAGCATACATGTGGACAAATTAGTATTTGACACACTCCAAATATTTCCCATATGCAAAGAATGGAAAGATCTGTATAGAAACTTAAATTAAACTTTGTTACATTTTTACAATAAAAAAAGGGTGAGAACATTGCTTTTCCTGCAGCTGCTGAGTGAAGAATAGCCCTGATCCAGGATGGATGCCTCTGGGATACTGCCTTTGCTGAAGAAGAAACTGGCCTTCCTATCAGGTAAAGAGTTTTGCTCAAATTGTTCCTGATTTAATTCCAGATCAATAGATTATGCCGAACATGATATTGTACACATTAGAGTTTGTGCTTGCTGCAGGCTTCTGTCCTCTCAGCTGTAGGCTGTGGTGTGATAAATCACATTTCATGATTAGCAGTGAACCAGAAATAAGCTTCCATCCGAGGCATGTGATCATTCGAAAGCCTTCACTTGTTTTCCTGTTTGCTTTAATGATGAGCCCTCAGACAGCATTGAGCACATGTGGTGTTTCTGATTATTCTCAGAGGAGATATTCGCTGGATTTTTTTTTAAAGTAATGATTGTATCAGATTTTATATGTAGTTTTATTTATTTCGGGCCATAGTGAAAATAGCTGTAAATTGTAATAAAAGGTTAACTATGTAGATTGTATGTACCCTAAAGATAGGCCAAGATACCTTTTCTAGAAAATCGTTATTAGCCAATTATTATCATTGAATAATGTGTGTATTTCTGACATAAGAAGCACACTACAGCTCTTGTCTTTCTTCTCCAGATATCTCCTTCAGCCGTGAACATTCTCTTAAATAAATGCAAGTGTTTCATCTAATATTGGCTGTTTATCTTGAATATTGTTAGTTATGTTGCACTTGCAGCCATATGGAATTGATTCAGATTCTGTTACACTGGAGTGCTTCTATACATTTAGAGAGAAACAAGCGATTCACTGCTCAGCAATGTCACATTAGCATCCAATCACTGTGGCAGAAGGTCATGTCAACCACAGTGTCAAATCATCAAGGGAAAAGTGGAACAAAACCCCATGAAACATGGGGTATAATAGTTTGAGAAATCGTTTGTGGAATTGTCTATCTACAATTGATTTTATTTATCTATTTTTAAAGTACATTTCTTAGTCCAATCTTCTACTTTTTTTCAGTTGTCATATATGTGTGTGCGCGTGTGTGTGTGTGTGCGTGTGTGTGCGTGTGTGTGTGTGTGTGTGTGTGTATGTACCTTGTTTAGATGAGATAACTGTTTAGTTTTCATAATCAAAAAAACAACAAAATGCACGTCACATGTCCAAATATTTACAAACATTTCTCAGTAATGTCTCTCTTTGTGGTTTAGTTGAACATTTACGGTTAAACTGGGCGACCATGTTCCCTATCCGGTGTCTCCACTTTTTAATATCTCTAAAACTATATGCAAAAAATACAGTGAGGCTTAAATCTTGAGAAAAACCCTGTGGTATAATCCAGTTGCAAGGATGTCTTGACATCTTGATACCCTGGTCATTACCCATTATGTAAAAATGCTAAACAAAAGTTAAGCATACAGCATTATGTTAACTGGAATTTTTCTAGAGTCAGAATTGTAACAGCAGCACTTTGGAGCTGAGTTGCCTTGCAGCACTGTAAACCATGTGACTTCTTTGTCTCATGAACCCATGCCAATCTTTTTGTTTCTTCTGTATTTTAACAATTTTTTTTAAACTGGGGATTGTTTTGTAGGAGGGAAGGACCGGCGAAGTGGTTTAATCCTAACCATTCCACTGTGTACTGAACAGACCAGCATGGAGGAGCTCAGCACCACGCTGGATTATCTTCTAGGGATTCCCAGGTATTGAAAGTTATTATTGACCTGAATCCATCCCAAAAGACTAGGCATCAAATTTGTCAAAGTACCGCATGCTGTTACAGTACTCACACATGGAATGAAAGGTGTCCATAATTCATGGTCAGACTGTGGGTAGAAGTTGAGCGTACTGCTATTGATTTCACCAGACCCCTCAAGGCTAAAGTACAGATTTAGCTGTGAAATGTGTGGTATAATGGTTTAAAAATCATGAAATTGATTCTAATGGTTCCACTTGTTGAAAGTATTTCTCTAGCGTTGTGTTTCTCTTCCTGCAAAAACTTTTGGAAAAAAAAAATTTTGGATCACTTTCACACTCTTCAATCAAATGTTTAAAGTGACTGTGTGATTCCAGACATGTTTCTCGGAAACCTTGCTTTATTCATTTATAAATGGCAAACCCATTGCAACACAGACACAGTGGAATCTTTGTAATGGATTCCTTGGATTTGTTTTGGCGTTATGCAACTGAGTAAATGACATTATTTTCTTTGTTGCACCTCTACAGTGAGAAGTGTAAAGCTCGAGGGTTCACAGTCATCGTCGATGGCAGGAAGTCTCAGTGGAATATAGTGAAGACTGTTGTTCTGATGTTACAGGTAATGAGCAGGTTCTTACTTTTTTTTTATTCGCTGGGGATTGTTCAAAATGCATTATGTTAAACACAGTACTGTCCTCGTTCCTATGCCATTTACTACTTGTTCCTTTTGACTTTGTAATGAGGTTTTTTTTTAAAGGAGAATGGGTCATTAAATATTTAGCCTTTAAAAAAACCTTTAAATTCAAAGAAAGAAGAAACAAATAGATTGCTGCAATTCAAAAACGTGGATCAAGCCAATCAGACAAAAATGGTCAAAGATTTTCCATATTTAGACTATTTTTCCTATTTGACACCCCATAAATCACTGCTCTGCATACACGCATGCTCTGTGAAATACCCTTTATAATATAATATTTCCCTTCCAGAATGTGATCCCACCTGAGGTCTCGCTTGTGTGCGTAGTGAAACCTGATGAATTCTGGGACAAAAAAGTGACCCATTTCTGCTTCTGGAAAGAGAAGGACAGACTTGGCTTTGAAGTAAGTTTAATGTGACTGTTTATGTGCTAGAATTAGAATTGGAGGACCTTGTTTGACATTAGCATTGAGCTTGAGTACACTAACGTTTATGTTCCTGGACAGCTACATTTTTCATGTGTCATTGGTTAAGAGTTCAGTTTTCATTGTATGAAATGTGGAGACAGTTTCGTTTCACGACTTCACCCTGACACTATATTGATTTTGGGATGGTAGTTGGGGAGGTTGGTATTTTATGTTGTCATTGTCAAAGTTTTTCAGAGACCAAAAAACAAAGTCGAGAAGGATACGAGCAAATCCTCAATGTCTACATCGATCTCTGAAGCACAGACCATCTGTGACTTTTACACGCCTATTTTTCCCAAAGCCCGCTCTCTCGTTAATTTGGGGCTGATCACCCCCTTTTCAAAAGTGAGGTGTGAAGCCATCCCACTAAGACTCTGGGTATTGTGATGGTTGATAAAGCCCCTTAATGACACTAACCTCTTTTGTGGCTAAGACGAGTATTCTGTTCAAACACAAGACAGTTGGTGGTTGTATATCATTTGCAATGTTATAGAACATAAAAAATCTGATTTCATCAAAAAAGACCAAGGCTTAAAACTGTCCGATTAACTCGACTCTGTATGTACATCAATGTGCTTGGATGAAAAACGTTAGTCTTTAACGTAACATCGCTGCCCTCAGAGCTTCCGTAGAATGCTTGTTCACTGTCTGTCACCCGCATTGATTAAATGATAAATTAATTCAAATACAAAATTAGCCTAGTAAACAACAAAAACAAAATACAAGAGAGGGTTAAGAAGTCTTGATTTTATTGGCTCTCTAAATCATCATAACTTGGTTAATATTACACATTGGAGCAGGCTGAAGTGTTTCCTTCTACTCCGCCAGGAAGAAAAAGAGGGTGTAGTCGACATGTGGTTGTATTTGTGTTACATGGCCAGCTCTCCCAGGCTTGCACTTTAGGGGCTGGAATGAGGCTTCGATGTGACGGTACTTGTAACATGATCATGCAGATGTGCATTAGACTGCGGATGATGGACGTTCTCAGTTGTCTCTACTTGACTGGTAACCATCATATCGATCCAGCCAAGAGCAGGATGATGTGATTCTTTTGGAGGAGGACAGTTGAACCTCTGTTTAGTAAATGGAAATGTGTGTGTTTGTTGGGGTTAGTGTGTTGTTTGGGCTAGCATGGCCTCTAGATGACTGCATCTAACAGATGGCACAGTTTTGGCTGAATGCAGGTCAGTGTATCAGCCTTAGGAAGTAGAGGCTTGAAAAAGGCGGCTGCTGAAATTAGTCTTCGCCCAACTCTTGACCTACTTGAGTGTCTCTGTTTGAAAGGGGGTTTTGTTTCTTCAGAGGATGGCAGAGGTGCACGAGGACCTTGTGCTCCACATTAATCATTCTGTGTAAGATCCTCCCCAGCAATGATGCCAGGCAAAATCCAGCATATGGAGAGAGAGAAAGGACTGTAGGCCTTATTAAAAAAACTGGGTCTTGTTTCACTGCCTCTTAGAGTCCACAAGACCATCTGTTAGGGGACTGCACATTTTTTTTTAGCTTATTATTGCCAATTTTCCTGAAAGAGCTTCTAGTGACTTTCCAGAATGTGCTGATGCTATGGAGATTTGCTTACTTTTAGAATATCGTTACATTAAAGCTACAAACGTTCTGTTTTTTTAAAAGTGGGGAACAGAGTTTCTTCGAATCAATATTTGGATTGACCAAAACAAACCCTCCACTATGGCAAAATCCCCCATGCTAATGGCTCCGCTATGCACACATCGCTCATGCCACAATCAATGTTCTTGCCAGAATTTGCTGCATCATCAAAGATTGGAATAATGCAGAGAAACATACTTTTGCTTGCAGACCAGGGGTCCCAGATTTGGGAACTTTTTTTCATGTCGTAATTATTGAGGTTTATATGATATGCAATTCCAATTATAATTTGCCTCATGAGTCAACTTGATGGGTTTCATATAATCAAATGTGTATTAGTAAAACTACAAAAGTTTCAAAAATAGCTAATGAAGGTAAACTCAATTGAAGAGAAAACTGCAGCTTTTCTGCAGCTTTTCGGTTCAAACTCCTCGTCCACAAAATGCATATTCAAGCCAATACAAGGTTCACTTGTGCTGCTTGGACAGAGGTCTGTAGTAGTTGAAAAGCACATGGTGGGGTTTCCTGGTTGGAAAAAAAAAGTCACAAAGACACCTGGTGGATCTTGTCCGGTGTGCTGTTTTAAACGCTGGTACAAATTTACCCAAAAATAATGATAAAATAGCATGTGATCCCTCCTTTCGGCATCCATTGTGCGCTGATCCACATTGGAAACTGTGTACGTACCAAAACATGGCGTTGTGATAGAAAATTGTAAACATTGCATATAATCATAATCCGAATACTAAATAATGTTATCCGGTTATGCTAAAAATATGGTGCGCTCATGGAATGACGTGCTTCCACCGCATATAAGTCTCCCGTGAACTTTTTTCCTCTCTTGGATCGAATGTGACTGGACTGCTTTTATGCTCACGGTCAGATTTACCAACGTTGAAATACGTGTGGAAATTGTGGCAATTTTTCCATGCAAGCTTCCTGTCTGGCGTATACTCATTCCAATTGTTTCTGGTCATATCACCTATCCCTAATGGACACCAGATTTTATGGATCTTAGATCATTTTCTGTCTGGTTTTGGGAGTCCTATCTCTCCCTCCTGTTTGTTGACTCAGCTGAACATCACTGTAAAGACAGCTGTGTTGTTTCTCTCTTCCTGTCTGCACGTGGAAGTACTGAACTCTAATTCTTTGCACAAATGTGCTATTATTCAACATTTACCCTCAGTTAAGAAGCTGTTTTGAACCATGCACATCTTTTTTCTATTGTTGCAAGGAGATCATCTTTAATAAATAATCGATAAAGCAATTAATAGATTGGTTTCATTTTGACTGAGCAGAGTGTGTCCTATATCCCTGCGAACATCAACTGAATTATTCATAGGTATTAACCTTGCCTGACATTTCCCGCTCCTGAATATTTTGAGTGTTTTATTTGAAGTATTTATTTCAAACAGATGCCTTTTTAATTGGGAACAGTATGTGTTTTCTCCCTGTAATGGTTGTTTCTTCTAAAACAAGTTGAAGTGTTGTTCTCAAATGGAGTTATATGTCCATGTTTCAGGTGATTCTGGTGTCTGCCAATAAACTCACACGCTACATCGAGCCATGCCAGCTCACCGATGAATTTGGTGGGAGTCTGGTTTATGATCATTTGGACTGGGTCAACAAGCGCCTGGTGAGAATTACACTGCTCTCCGGTTCATTACGTTGTGGGGATCATTATTAAGAAAGGGGAAAATAAAGGATATAGCATGGATTTGATTAAGTGATGTGTTGAAATTAAAGTTCAGAAGGTTGTCCATTGCAGAGACCTGACCTGCACATGTATTTGCAAGTAGAAAAACTAGCTAGAAAGCTTAGCACTATTCTAGTTTCTATAGTGCTTTTCACATGGAGCCGTGCAATAAATCACTTAAGCTAGATTCATTAGAGAATTCAAGTCGGAAATATCAGTCTTTGCAAGAAATCACCATTAACATTAGTGAACAAATTCAGCTCTATTTGTGCCTTTAAAGGAATACAAACTAGAACATGTGGAAAATTCTATTCATATGACATTTCCAAACCAACCAATCAACTATTTTAGAAAAACTAAATGTTCTGTTGGCGGCACCTCATTCCTGGATCTCAGGAAATTAACTGGTTAACCATATTGTAAACAGGTATTATCTCAAAAGCCTAATGGCCATTTCTTTGCACAGTTTTAAAACCAGTCTGAGTGTATGGTCCTTACATTGTGCAATCTAACGCCTGCTTTTTAGAGTGCATAATGATAATAATTCTGCAGTTTTACAGTAGGCAATATTGTCCTCTTCCCAGGAGATATAGAAAATGAATGTGAGATTGTGGCTTTTGATAATAAAAACAAGGAATACTGGAAAATGTAATTTCAATAGAACGGTTACATGTGTTTTACTCCTCAGTTTCTCCTTTTACACACAACCCATTACTGTTTCATTCAATACAAAGTATTCCAGCATTTCCCACTTAAAAAAAGATTTTTAGATGTTTTCTTAGCAGAATTTGACAGAAATGTTTATTTAGCTCAAAATCACATCTTAACTTTAAGTTACCATTCATGTTATTTATGTCATCCCATTTTACTGATATATTGATGTATTATTCTGCTGGTTTTCTTGCATGAAACGTACAGTACATGAAACGTGTCTTTAACTTAATGCAAATTAAGTGTTAATGTTGTCATTTTCCCCAATACATATTAAGCTTTTACGGTTTACCCAAAAAGTTTACTGTACTCAAAGGTTTTGTGTGGACTAACTTTAGTTTTTAAGTTAACATTACTCAAAAAGTATATTTTCTATTTAAAAAAAGAGAAAAATTTCAAGCATCGTTTGCTTAAAAACAAAGATTGGTCAGCTCAAATGTTTCGAGGCAACAATGTTTCCTCAAAGTGTTGAAAACTGTAAACTTTTTGGGGTTGTCATTATGTTATCTTTTCAACTTTAAAATGACACCAAATGCATGTTTGATACATTTTCTGAGGCTTTCAAAATGTAGAATAAAATTTAAAACCTTGCACCATTAATTCAGGACTAGGAATCTTTTGTTTTGTGAATTTGTTCCTCATCCAGGTGTTTGAAAAATTCACAAAGGAATCCACATCTCTTCTGGATGAACTTACGGTTATCAATGAGAATGAGAAGGGAAGCCAGGCAGAGAAGGAGAGGTATTTAATGCTTTCTCATTGTCGCCCTGTATCTGCTGTTTTGATTAGTTATTTGCCATTCTGTTGCTTTTTTAACACCAAAAACAAGCAAATGCACTTAAAAAAAAACAGAATTGTTTTAGTAGTAGATGCTAACCATGAACATATTCCATTCACAGGGCTGCAGAGAATAACGTCCTGCCTTCATTTGATCCAGAAACGGTCCTCCAAACTGGTGAGTCTGTTCTGTATTTCATGTGGATTTGGGATGTGGCTTTGATTGTCTTGTAGTTGTTTAAAAAAACATTTAATGAAATCTGTTGTTAAAGGGTATTTTTTTGGGTTAGAGATTTGATCTGAAGTGCTTTGTCTAGCATGTGATGTCAATGATGAGGCTGTTTTTCCAGCTGTGCTGCGACTGTGTTTAGTTTTATTGCTGGAGTTGAGTTACTGTTGTTTTTAGACATGTTAAAGTGATTCCACGGCTTTTGTTTTTCTTGCTAAAGCTTTAAGGAATGACTTGATGAGGGTGTTTCACAGTGCTTTTTGATAAAGAATGCCCCTTTAATGCAGTCAAATTCCTTTCATCACTCACTGTCCCAATGCCAATGACTGCTCAAATTCATACACTTAGAATATGGAGTGTCATATTGCCTTTTTCAATTTTTGATTGTGGCTCATGCGTTATATGGTAAATAAAGTATTTTTAATTTTAAAAGGAGCCATTTTTCAATCACTTTTTGCTTTCTCAGTCATGAAAGTCTTTGTCTTTGGGTCAAAAATCAAAGCTTTACTCTGCTAAAGCAGTTTCCATTACTATTGTTTTTGTTTCCTGGCAGGCCACGAGCTGCTGTCGGAGCTCCAGCAGAGACGCTTCAATGGTTCAGAAGCTGGCGGAGGTGGTACAGCCTGGTCACCCATGGACGATGAGTTGCTGGCTCAGCCTCAGGTCATGAAACTGCTGGATTCGCTGAGGGAGGAGTACACAAAGTACCAAGAAGTTTGTCGACAGCGCAGCAAACGCTCGCAGCTGGAGGAGATCCAGACCAAGGTCATGCAGGTACAAAAAAGCACTGTGCATTGTTAGAAAAAGTACTAAGAATTTCAAATTAAGTTTTGGAAAATAATTGAGTCCAACATCTTTATAAGTGTTTAAATGTCTTAATTGTTCTTTGTTTAGTCATGCAATGCCATCTATTTAAAAAAGCTCAAAATGGCACTCCACACAACCTAAAAATATATTTTGCAGCTGCAGATAAATACTATTGTGCATAAAAAGTCAAGACGTTAGTCAACAGTCAATTGCATTTCTTGTCTTCTTTACCTTACTTGTAGAATACACGCAGCATCAAAACACGCATCCTAAACATAAACAGACTCTGAAGTGGAACTCTGAGCTCTGTGTGCAGTATATTACTGTCCCTTCTGCATCAAGAGACTTACAGTTCCTTTTGTAAAAAAAACTAAATAGCTCAACGTTCTTTACTTAAAACTTTAATCATAATCTTATGATATAATTAGCTTATATAATCTTATTATATTAAATATCAAGCATTCTGTATATATTGCATTCATTTTATTAAAGTAGTGGTGAGGCAAAATAAAAATTCTAAATCCTGAAAAAAGCAAACGTCACAACAATGTGGAAAAAAAAACAGGCGAACCTCTCCTAAACCTTATAAACTGTTCTAAACACTTTTTGTGCCATTGTGATGGTGCAAGACTTTTGAAAAACCAGAGCCCATTTGATGGGTGTTTTTACTTCCAATGGCTATCCCTTATTTTCACCACCAGATGGCACCGAATTGGGGTCTATAAAATGAAACTGAAAGACGATTGTGCATTTTATCCGATTTTAATTTGAAATGCCTAGAAAGTTGTGGCATAACTCTTGTAATGACTTTTAAAACACAAAATATCAAAACGTATAAGCTTTTTGAAACCTACACATTCTATCTGAAATCAAAATGAAACATCTGTTCTTTCATTTCCACTTCATTCAAAACGCAGAGATTTGTGTTTTATTGTGATGTTTTGAGAGAAGGCATGGCATTGGTGTAATTTCAAACTCTTCTAAACAAGGAGCACACAAATGACTGAAGAGAAGTCCCAAGAGTCTTTGGCTTAGCTATAATTGAATAATCCAAGGCCTGGTTGTTTCTGTGAGCAGGTTGTGAATTGGCTGGAGGGTCCAGGGACCGAGCAGCTCCGCACACAATGGGGAATCGGAGACTCCATTCGTGCCTCTCAGGCCTTGCAGCAGAAACATGAAGAGGTTGAGAGTCAACACAGTGTGAGTGGGCATGTGTGGGTTGTGCTTCACTTTAGAGACAAGTGTGTAATCGTTGATGACTTTTCATGTATTCATTTTATCACTAAAAAAAGAGTGACATCAAAAAACATTGACATCAAGGTTAGAATGTGCTCTAATACACCACATTAACACTCTTTTTAACAGTTCAAATGGTACTTTTCATGCTTTAGATAAATTAGTTTAGATACATTTTCTGGTTTTATAGCAGAATGATAATAGACTGGATGAGTAAGGGATTAAAGGAAGTCCTCCTACTGTCGAAGAAGCTGTGTGACACACTCCACACGTTAAACCACAAATGCACATTTTTTTTGCCAGATAAAAACGCACCATCATTAAAAGGTCGCAAGTAGGTTGTGTGATTTATTATGGTCAGGAATGCAAACCGTAATCTTTAGCTTAGTCATTCATTAGGTCACAAAAAGTTGGAGACTAAAATTCTGCATTAGTTTGCAGGGTTGATGTATTTTCCATCCTTCTGGAATGATAACAGTAACTGGAAAGTTCAGGAATGTTCCGTGTTATTGAACACTCCTAGAAAGGTTATGTTTATTAATTATTAAATAAATGGCTGAACAAACTAAAGATTTCAGTCTTCTGAACCCTTGTCTGTGTGTGTGCATGTGTGTGTCTGGTGGTTTGTGGTGTGTGATCTTGGCCTGTCTGGAGTATTAACAGCCTCAGTGTTTCTGGAGTGTGGTTTGTGGGTTGCAGGAATAGCAAACAGCCTCTCTGATTCACAGTCAGCTCTGTGTAAGCGGCGTTTTGTTGGGTTTGATGTTTTTGCAAAGGAAGTTGTTGTTATTTCCTAATATGTGACTCATCGGCTTTGTATAACAGTGTTTTCTAATTCATCCCGAGCCGAGTATGGTTGTGACTCAAGTGAAAAAAAAAATGATGTTCTCACTTCAGAGATCATTTCTAAAAAAAAAAAAAGAAAATGCTATTAAAGTGTCATACGACTAGTGTTGTAGTGCTCGAGAATGGTCTCAGATCAAACCAAAGTTTATATACCAAAGTTTTATTCCATGGCTGTGAAGCAAAAATGCAGAAGGCTTTGTCATTCTATTTGACGTCAGACTGGCAGCCATTACGCACTACATTACCTATGATTCCCAAACGGCAAGTCCCAAAAGAAGTGTGGCAAAAGCATGACTGTGGTAAAGGGTGCATTTGCAGAGGCAAAAACTATGATGTGATTCAAATATGAATTTTATTTACGATTAATATAGCATTTAGAAAGTTACTAACGGTGCAGTGCTAGTATAGAGGGCTCAAGTATTTATTACTACTGCTTTCAAAATTACGTAATATGGCCCCTTTAACAAACGCAAGATGTTCTGATCACCTGAGAATCAAGCTTCAGACCAAAATCAAAAAGTGTGCAAAATACAAAATAGGGCCCAAAACAGAACCTTGCGGCACCCCACAGTCAACCGGATTAGAGGATGAGGAACAGCATTCCCATTGTACAGCGTAGGACCTGTTGTTAAAATATGAATAGAACAGGAACACTGTAGAACAGGACCTCTGTCTCGTCATGGTCCCGGTTGTCTCTGATCTCTAGTGATTTTAATCGAAGACAGAAAGCAAATATTCGATGTGGACGGTCTACATAGATTCCTCATTTGACTTGATCTATTTGGAGACATAGTGATAAACCTGCAGGATTAGCATACTGTGTTTTTATGAGCACTTTTAGCTCATTTAACAGCCGATCTCATGCTGTTTTTGGTTTTCCAGGAGTGGTTTGCCGTCTATGTGGAGCTTAACCAGCAAATCGCTGCTCTGCTGAGCGCTGGAGACGAAGAGGACCTGATTGAACTCAAGGCTCTTCAACAGCAGCTCAGTGACGTGTGTTACCGCCAGGCCAGTCAGCTGGAGTTCAGACAGAACGTCCTGCAGTCTGCCTACGAGTTCCACATGACCGCACAAGACGTAAGTCTACCTTAACCACTAAACCAGAAGTAGTGCGAGTTGTAATAGAGGACGTGGATTACAAAATACCAGGGGTGTGTTATTTTTATACCTAATAGAGTAAAATTATACATTTATTTTTAGTTTAGAGATTTTTTGCTCTCTATTTATCTACAGCTTGGGAATTTGGTTGCCCAGGAGAAAATAAAAAAATTACATGGAAAATCTGGCTTTTACTATTATAAAGTTGTATTTTAGTAATAGTAAATGGGTGAAAAATGTAACTTTGTATGTTAAATTAAAAAACAAAAAAAAAACATTTTTTTTTAAATAAAGCCCACTCCTTTTCTAGTTCTATATTTATCTATTTTCCTCTCTCTGTTTCTATTTATTTCCAGTCTCTGTGCATTTTTATATCACTTTTCCTGTGTCTATTATCCTATGCACCTTTCTATCCCTATCCATCTCTCTTTCTCTCCATCTGTACCTTCACCTTTTTCACCCATCTCTCTCCCTCTCTCTATTACCTATCTTTTTCTCTCTCTCTATCCCCCCTTTCTCTCCATCTCTCTTTTTTTGTCTATCTCTCCCCTTCTCTCTTTCTCTACATATTTACCTTCACCTCTTTTCACAGATCTCTCTCTCCCCCTCTCTATTACCATCTTTACCTTTCTTTCTCTCTCCCTCAATCATTTTCTCTCTCTCTCTAATCCCCCACTTCTCTCTCTCTCCATCTCTGTTTTTCTGTCTATCGTGCCCCATCTCTCTTTCTCTAAATCTTTTCTTTCATGTCTCTTCATTTTCATGTCCATCATTCCCGCTTTTTTTTACCATTTTTACCTCTATCTATCTCCATTATTCCCCCCCCCATCTTTTTTTTCTCTTTATCTTTCTCGCTTTTTGCTTCTCTCGTATTCCCTTCCTCCATATTTTTACACCACATTTCTTTTCCTCATTCATTTCTCTCTCTCCCTCTATCCTTCTCTATCACCCTTTCTCTCTATTTCTACTTTACCTCCTCTCACTCCCCCTCTGTTTTTTTGTCCGTCTCTCTAATTCTCAGTCTCTTGACCTTTCCCCCTCTCTTTTTGCCTCTCTTTCTTCCACCCTCTCTTTCCATCTCTCCATATTTTATGTAACCCCCCCCCTCTCTCTCTCTCATTTTCTCTTTGCATGTGTTTCAGTTGTCTCAGCAGCTGGATGGATTGTTGGGAATGCTGTGTGCAGATGTAGCTCCAGCAGATGGAGCTGCCATACAACAAACGCTGAAACATCTAGAGGAGAAGCTCAAGAGCGTAGGTCAGGAAGCCCTCTCATGCTTTTTGTTTGTGAGAAAATGAATTAATTCTAATTAACTTATTAATAATGCCCTTCCCCCTCAGAGGGTGCCTTGCAAACCCTCAGAGAAAAGGGCCAGGTACTACTGGACCAGATGTCCACCCAGACAACCTTTTCCTATGGCAAGGATGTAGGCGTCGAAAACAAAGAGAATATTGACCATGTTCAAAGTGTCATGGAGGATATGCAGCTTCGCAAACAAAGGTCTTCTTTACAATAAATACATCACATCCTTGATAAAGAAATGTTTCGGCCTCTGATGCATCGGGTGGTGTGTTTTTTTGTTTTTTTTTTAATAGGTGTGAAGACATGGTGGATGTCCGGAGACTCAAGATGCTACAGATGGTACAGCTCTTCAAGTGTGAGGAAGATGCATCTCAGGTCAGAGGCAGATACTCAAATGCAAAGGCTTTATATCCGCAGAGGGGTCTGTACTAACTGGTTATTTCTTCAAAGGCGGTGGAATGGTTGGGAGAGTTGCTCGATGCTTTGCTGAAAACTCACATTCGACTGGGAGATGATTCACAAGAAACCAAAGTACTACTGGAGAAACACAAGAAGTTTGTGGATGTTGCACAGGTAAAGTTTTAAGATTCATGTTAGGGCACACCGGGTTTTAAGACTGGATTTAAAAATCTCATTGGAGTGTTTCCGGTGGCAATGGATTCCAGAGTCTAGGGTGTACTACCACAAATACCCTGTTCCCCTTAGTCTTTAATCTAGTTTGTGCAATTCGTTAGTCATGATAAAACATTTTTGAGTTCTAAAAAGTGGTTAAGTGAGAAAAATGGCTGCTGTCTGTACTTTTTTATTTCTATGTCGCCACCTCTTGTTTGAAGTCTATAATTGCACATTGAGATCAGAAAATATCTCAACTGAACAGGGTTTAAACGTCCCATGTACCAATGTCTGGGTGTTTAATCCATGTTGTTACCGTTCCTTCCGATTCATTTCTTGCTCTGTATTCCAGAGCACCTATGACTACGGGCGGCAGCTGCTCCAGGCGACCGTGGTTCTGTGCCAGTCTCTGAGATGTACCACACGCTCCTCTGGAGACACATTGCCCAGGCTGAACCGCGTGTGGAAGCAGTTCACAGTCACCTCAGATGAGCGCCAACACCGGCTAGAGAGTGCCAATGCCTTCCACATAGCTGCTGAGAAGGTTCCAGAGCTTTTCTGATAAAATTTAATTCTAAAAAGAACGTGAAACTCTCAGTAGAATAAAATGAGATAAGCATGCAGCTCTTTGTAATATTCATTTCATGTGCATTAATGGAAAATGTGACAGAAAAAAATTGTGGGTGAGGGTGTGTAAATGATAGCTTTTGAGTAAGAAAAGAAAAGAGCATTTACTTTTTGAGTAATCAACTGATTTGTAAACTTCACTGCTGTAACAATTCTAGAAACCCTGAATAACTTTGTTCTCTAAATGGACGGTGTTTTTAATCATTTAAAAAGTTCAACTTCCTGATAGTTCTGTTCTGACTTTTGTGTATATTTCTCAAGTGTGCTGCCATTAATTTGCTTGTATTCAGTTGTTTCTTTAAAAGAATGCTGTAATTGTAACATAGAAACCAGTTAGATTTTATTATTCTCATCACATTCTTGTTTTCTCCGACTCTTCTGCAGATGTTAAGAGAGAGTGCAGATCTCGCTGAGGTGATGTTGGACCCTGAGGTTTATGAAGAGGTGGAGACTCATGGCAAAGCTCTGCTAGACCGACTCACAGTGCCAGTCATTTTTCCTGATGGGTAAGATCCTGTGGGGTTTTTGAAACCGATGTCTTTAGCCCTAAACGTAGGGCTTTCAAAGCCTTTAAACATCACGGCATACTTCAATTGTTTTTTTCTTTTTCAAGAGTTCAATCTCAAACATAATACGCAAACAGGTTCAGCAAGTAAGTGTAAATGTGAACTGGCCAGGCTTTCAATAGCAGTGGCTAGCATACGATTGGCTAATATCCTTTCATAATGGCCGTATTTTAATAGCTTTCTTCTGTAATAACCCTTAGTGGTGTGATTGGAGCCTTCATCACTTGAATCTGAAGGGTTGACTGATTTTATTTGGTGATGTTGTAAATGTGTCTCATATTTGATGTGAAAGAGTGACCCACTCTTAGAATTTGTGCTGTGCATTAAACCCATGCAAGATATCAAGTGGAGGGGGTTTCACTGATCTAGAAAACCGGTTA